>MNPL01013674.1:0-59312 GCA_002081605.1 Tropilaelaps mercedesae | reverse complement strand
ATATATATATATATATATATATATATATATATACTTCTAACTTAACTTAGTGAATATTTTTCACTTTAACAAATGCCCTTCAGCTGATTATCAATGCCTTCTGACAGAGTACGCCCAATAAGCCTGCCAGTTGCGAGCAAGTATGCAATTGTAGTGCAGGCAAGCTGCAATTGTGAATCTAAATGGGCCAGTGCAATCATATTAAAAAATGCATCGAACACATCGTGTAACAGCTCGACACATGAGTTTTAGAATGAATACGCCAGTAAACTCTGTCGGTTGCCAGTTGTATAAAGATTTCAGTTCGTGTACTGTTTGCATAGGAATCTACTACCTTTGGGAATAGGCGGACAAACGGTTTTCAGAAATACTTGGGGACATGATACAAATGTACACTGATTTAGATCGTCAACTTACTGTGTTCACAACAGATAGCCAGCATTTCCTTGACATCTCACTGCGTGTGCCTCATAAGTCGGTGCAATTGTTACAAACAATGGTAGTGTCACAGACTAGTATTAAATGAACGATTAAAGCGTTCTTCATCTTTTGTAACTTCGGGATTCGCTATCTGTTTTGACTAAGCTGGGTCGTAAACTTATTGTGTGTATCGCCCAGAGTTAGTTAACCACAACGCCAAGTACTAGAGTGCGTGTAAGCCGGATCAACGTTTATCTCATTGGGCGTGGCTCGCACTCGCTAGCATATATTTTGCTGGCTCTACACGTAACCTTATTAGGTACGTAATTGTCTTAACATTGCAAGAATCCTCA
Organism: Tropilaelaps mercedesae; assembly: GCA_002081605.1. Taxonomy (NCBI): domain Eukaryota; kingdom Metazoa; phylum Arthropoda; class Arachnida; order Mesostigmata; family Laelapidae; genus Tropilaelaps; species Tropilaelaps mercedesae. The sequence continues at coordinate 58,539 of MNPL01013674.1, read as the reverse complement.
TTGCAATTAGCTTTTGTAAGCTTCAGAAAGAAACAGTAAGAAAATGCATACCGACTAGCTAGATGTGCCTATCACTCGTTAGTATAACTATTATTGATTACATGTGCTCTTATCAAGTATCTTACTTTTCTGACATTGCGAGAGTCCCATTGAAGTAAGCATTTCTAGGCCTTAGTGACTTAGAAGAGAGAAAGTGCGGAGTGAGAATCGTGAGTTTAAAAATTTCCCCATGTGTAAACTTCGAATTTCAAAGAGATATATTCGACATTTAGTCTTACACTAAATTGAGCAAATTAAGTTAGAAGTACGTATATTCTGCATGTGGTCTCATCAGATGCACCTTTTTTATCTTTGCGGAGAATTTGCAACCAAATTTTGACATCAGAGAAGTGGAAACCATTTCTCTACCCTCTCATAACGTCATCATGCTGACTTCACTGTTCAGTATTTATGAGGCTGTATGCCCTTACATATATTTAGTACAACACACAATTTTTGCGTTATTAAGTACATTGTGGCCAAATTTTGTACACCTACTAAAGATATTTAATACAATTTTATGGCTAATCTATAGTCATATGCAATTCAAGTCATAAGAAGCTGGGCAACACTTTTGCCGACAAACGAAAAGAATAGAATAGCCGTATTCCTTTAAAATATTCTCATTACTACACACGGCAGCGTCGAGACAGCAGGCACCGCTTTAGCTTTGAATTGTTAAATGCATCTGAGCAATCAGTTTGTGAGTACTTTGGCTTTCATTTAATTAGATTTAAATTTAGTAAAAATTTAAGCGTTTTAAATGTATGGTGCTATATTTGAAACTAATTGCTAATATAAAATTGCGAGATGTTTTAAAGTTTTTTATAAGCTTCTTTTATCATACAACGTCAAACCGTGCTTTCATCATTGCATATTATCCTAGAACCAAATTAGAACTAAAAAGAGGAACCATCCGATTTTGAGTCCTCAATTGAACTCCTCTCATGCGCTGTATGTAACTGTCTTGCCTATTTACCATTGACGCTATTGTTTTTCTTTTGATGCATAAGACGAACTCCATACATGTAAATGCATAGCACTGAGGTTCAAACTAGTGTATACGTGTCTTCTTTGGTCGCGTAAGAATACATCGGACTATCGACCTCGACCAAGCCTATTCTATCAGGGCACTAGTATATATAATATTTTAATAGCTTGATACTATTCAAATGAAGTATCATGCCTTGATTATGCGCGCTATTTTTTATATTTTGGTCATACTGTACTTCTCGCCAGACCTTTTGTTGTAGTTCTATCCGCTGAAATATATGCAAGTTCTTCAATTGCAGCAGCGTTGCCAACATATCAAAACATTCGTCGAAGGATCTCCGACTCCCTAAATGTCTGTGAGAATTTCCTATCGAAAGGGAAGTATTTACTGTTCCCGATGGGATACTTCGATGTTTTAGCTGTGTTTCATAGAAATACCTCAATAAAAACACCTCCAGTGTAGAGTCGCTTCGGCTCTTCATAGGATCCCTTTACCTTAAAAACGATCGCTGTGAATATTTCCATTAATTCGTTTGCTTAAAAAATAAAAATCCGAGCTTTAAATTAAGGCAAACGTATTTACAATACTAAGAGCTTTGTTGGTTACACTATGCCCTATTTCAAATCCAAGACCTGCTCGAACCAAAATACTGGATCTATGTTGGCCAGAAGCTTGTAGTTCTGTTCCCCCGTATTCCACTTATCTACTTTCACTTTAATATGGGTTAGGGTGCAGCTATGATATCTGGCCAGTGAGGTTCGCCACACAAACGTTCTTTATGCTAGACCTTATGACTTGACTCATGCTATAAGTAATAGAGTGTAGAAAGGCTTTGTGGCAAGTGGCTCTAGCGTATGGGTGTACCTCCTTGTATTCTTAAACGGCCACGGGCTGAGAATTTTCCTTGACCACCTAATATATAAGGATTACTACGGCAAGGCAGTTACATACAGTGCATGAGAGGAGTTCAATTGAGTACTTAAAATTGGATGGTTCCTCTTTTTAGTTCTAATTTGGTTTTAGGATAATGTGCAATGATCAAAGCACGGTTTGACGTTGTATGATAAAAGAAGCTTATAAAAAACTTTAAAACATCTCGCAATTTTATATTAGCAATTAGTTTCAAATATAAAGGATAACTAAGGATAAACAGTCTACAGACCAAATTCTAATTGATCCTCAATAGAAGGTGACATATCAGCATTATTCCATTATTAAAAGCTCATGCACTATTTTCAGCATGCTTCGAAATCCCTCATTGCTAATCATGACTGCTCATTAGCTAATCACGAATTCATGCGAAGGATAGCAAAATAAGCTGGAGAAAAGAATGGGCTGCGGCACCGGTTGCTCTGTACAAACAGCAGAAAGAGATGCGGTTATAATTTCTGGCTACTGAGGTGCATTACACGAACGTTCTTTATGATAGACCTTATGACTCTACGCATGCTTTAAGCTATAAAGTATAGAAGAGCTTTGTGCTAAGTGGCTGTAGCTTATGGGTGGCAATGTGTCTCGTTGTATTTGCAGCCGGCTGCGGACCAAGAATTTTTCTCGACGACCTAATATATAATTTTAAGCGTACTTCTGCATGGCTAGACTAAGAATACACAGTCTACAGACCAAATTCTAATTGGACCTCAATAAAAGGTGACATATCAGCGTTATTCCATTATCAAAAGTTCATGCACAATTTTCGGCATGCTTCGGAGCCCCTCATTGCTAACCACGAATGCTCATTAACTAATTACAAATTCATTTAAAGAATAACAAAATAAGCTGTCGAAAAGAATGTGCTGCAGCAGAGGCTGCTCTGTACAAACAACAGCAGGAGGTGCCGACGACTGAGCCTATATAGTTGGTGTCTTCACCGGATTTTCCTCGTACTCGGCGCAGGGCCAACTGCTCTTGACTTAACTTTTGCTAACTGGAGACTACTCGGCGGTTGATGATGAATGAATAAAATTTCTTTTGGTCCCGTCGGTCATTCAACAACCACTCAAACCCCATCGCACTCAGTTACACCCGCACGCGTCCCAGTAGCGACGAATGGGTCCGGTGTCGAGCTTCAGTCAATACTGGTCGAGTTACGGTGCGGAAAATAGCTAGGACCGTACTAGGTCCGTTCTAATGAGTTAGTCTTTCGGAGTTGCTTTAGTAGAACCATCTTACATTCTCTTTTCCGACGAGACCGTTCGTTTTTTCGTTGATACACTCGAGAGATGACGTGTTTCATGTGGAGAGATCTAACTTGCGAAGGCTCAACTACAGTACTACGGAGACCACGTCGACTACAACAACAGCAACAGCAACAACTGGTGTTACACCTTACTTTAGCAGTACCGGATAGTGCATGCTACCCGTCGCGGGCTGAGCGAGCAACAGAGGCTCATAGCGTTGTCCTTTGTATAAGGCATGCGAAGTGACAAACGACCAACTCGCAGGCAAGACTTACTCGAAACATGTGTCACCGTCAGTGTTCCTGTTTGTACAGAGCCTCGGTATCGTACAAAGATGAGGCAAACGAGCCAACCAAACAAAGTTCGACATTACATATTTTTTTGATAAGATCAACAAGTATGCCAGTGTTTTGTACAAATACCAATATTTTGTTAGTATCACGTAGATTGATGAGTATGCGTGGCCCCAATCTAAAAACGAGATTGTGTATCTGAGGCCGTTCCATTCATTTGTCAACTTCAACCTGGCAGGGCTGTTTATCCATGCAAATAGCTGGGCAGTACAACTGATTGCTTTTTACCAATCTCTGAGGTTTCTAGCTTTCAGATGTTCTGATTGTAAGTTTCAAAACTCCAAAGTTAAGGCATCATAAAATGAAACTGTTGATATATATTAAGTTTTTATATTTAACGGTAGCACATAAGTACAGAGGCGGTCCCTTTAGGTATATTTGGAAGGCTAACCATCAGCTAAAATAAACGTCCGTAGCTTAGCTTACGCATTGTTTGCAAGACGGACTTCACAAATGTAAATGTTCAACGGCCCGCGCACCCACGTGTTTTCTCCGGTAAAAAGACGCCGGCGAATGCACTAAACCAGGGGGTTGTATAGTTGTAAATAAATTATATTATTAATTCGTCAATGATTTAGTATCTTACCCAATAGGCGAAAGCTAGCAAGGTGACGACTGAGATTTTGAGATTAAAGCGGAAAACCAAATGTGCGAATACTTCGTATACGATTCATTATACGTAGACGATTTATTATGTCAGGTAGTCTTCTCAACCGCAAATTGGAACTCAATATAAAGGCTATTATTTCGGGTTTTTTTTACAAGAGCGAATAGAGGTGTAATTAACTCAATTGATACGGCACCGTTCTGTTTTCAATGATGAAGGCAAAATGGTGGAGGGAAACTCGGTGAAGGGGACTTCGAGGAGAAATGACGTCCAACTCAATGATCCGACAGTTTTTAAGTCGATGGTATTACATTTATTCAAAAACTTTGCACTCTGAGTGGGCTCTATTTTTACAGGCCGTGTGAGCTGCTGTGAGGTGCCGGTCTGTTTAAGAGTAAGGTATTGTTCTTTCCCAAAGGATTTCGGTGGTTTTGTGGAACGACTACGAGATGGCTGACTTTGTTGGTATGGGAATAAGGCACGCTTACATGCGGCATTTGAGGTATTTGCAGGCCGCGTTGTTAGTTTCGTTCTGAGGACCAGGCAAACTATTCTTGTGAAAGATGGAGAACTGGATACGCGGTGTATAGCTCAAGTGACCGATCAGGCAACGTTGTGATGGAGCACCTCTCTAGAGTCTTTAGGTAGTGTTTCAGTACGCTTGTGAAGAAAGGCTGTGTCTTATTTGTAGGAAAGTGGAAAGTTCGACGGTTCTTGTGGATAGGTCATGCGTGGGCATTTTCAAATAGGAAACTTTGAGAATCCGTAAATTTGAAAACTGAGAACTTCGTTGCGTACTGGTAGGCAAGTTGCCAGAAAAAGAACAAGTCGTTGAATAAGTTCCTTAGTTGCTACTTATCTTTTATCAATATTCCGCGTTGTACCTCTTATGTGGTAAGAAAACAGTCGTCAGCACACAGTTCTGACAAATTAAGTGAACACTTTGGGGATGGCCAATTCGACTAATTTAAGCTGCAACATCGGAATCAAAATCGATGGTTAGAATTCTGACGGCAATACAGCGTGGCTTCCGATTACTCTGCTACAACCATTTCTCCGAAAAACTGAATTCCACTTTAACAAGACAATTTAGCCAACATAAAAAGAAGGCTAGTATCCTATTTCTTGTCCATAATTGTCTTCGCTATCTTGACCTCAAGAAAATATTTCAAAAGCGTCAACAGACGCAATCACATTATGATATAAGGTACGAATGCTGTAAAATTACCCACTTGCGCTGTTAAGCCTGTCAACAAAATATGTCTAAAATTTAATTGTATTTAATCTGGAGCGTACTAAATTTAAACAGATCAGACCTAAACGAGTCTGTGATCAAGCTAGTTTCTACTTTCTCCTGAGACGATCGTAAACTTGTTGTGTCATGAAAATTCATGAATAACAAAATAACTACCAAATATGTCGAAACTCGACTGCTTGCGTTAGTTCACTTCATTAAAAAGGAGAAACAAAAGAGGAGTTTTTCATGTATGCAAGTATCGTCAAACTAAGGTCTTTTCAGTGGAGATTTGAAGTTCATCAACTTGAGTGGGATTTTCTTATTCTTTCTAACCAATGTTCACATCAAAAGGGAAGAATAGTGTTTGAAGCATGCACTCTGAAAGTTTCACAGTCATCCGCTGTGCAGCTCCAACAACCGCAACTGCTCGCTTAGAAAGTGGCAGTAAGTTTGCTGCGGTTTGTCGACAAGACGTTATAGATGGAAGCTACCAGGTAGATTTTTTGTCTGAGTTGGTTACTTAGACCATTGGCCAAAACTAATAAGCTCGTCCTTAGCTAATGTGTTATTCAGTCTTAGGGAATAATAAACGCATCTATACACAAACCGACATCATAATATGATGATACCTTGTTTTTACGGTAACTTACGGCTCTGCTAGTTAAATAAACGAGTCCAGCTCGATGGCTTGGTGCATTCGTATGCGCCTTGCGACCGGAGAAGGCACGTAGGTGCACGGGTTCGATTCCCGCCGGTGCACATTTACATTTATATGGGGTCCGGCTTACGAAGTAATGCAAAAACTGCTACCGTGGATGTTAAATGTTGGCTGATGGTCAGCCCTAAGAAATATTTTAGTTAAATAAACGATAAGATAGAACGAGAAGCTTTTGTTAACGAGGATCATTTTGTACTATAAAATGGTAGCCTAAAACAAACACCAAGCACAACAACGGTATGGTGATAGGAATTTTCCGGTTAGTTAGTTTCCTGTTATTTGAGCATATTTTTTGTGGTTGATCCATATATGAATTGTTCAAAAAAATAGTTGTTATTGCTGCTCTGTTTATTGTTACTGTTTTAATCTGCGTTTCATAGCCTGGATAGTAACTACAGCTCATATGAGCGGGTGAGCCAATGAGATGACATGGGGGTTCTTTTTCTCTACTTCAGCGTTGAAGGGCTCAGAATGTTCGTTGCTTGAAAACCATTATCCGTAATCAATACAAGGGTTCGGAAGTTCTGAAGTGACATGCTTACGTTCACTAACATGGTGTGCCTTCGACTGCTAGAAGTGGCATCGCATGCACTAGTACTTTTACTGCATCACCGACGTTCAAATCAAATCACTTCCTTGACAGAAAATTTGAAAGCTATGTATTTTTTATCAAAAGGGAATTTTCAGAGTATTAATGTAGGTAGCTTGCAAATAAAATAGTGACTCAACCGACTTTGATGGCGTCAACGAGGGTATGAGTCACAGAACGATGGTTCCCCAATGTAATCCAAACCGATACTTCGACCTCTATGGAGAACCCTAAAGACGTTCGTTTCCTTCAGTAAGCTACGGACTTAGCTGCATTTCCCGTTTTACGTATCTGATCCCAAGACCTCGCTTTTTTTGAGATTCCTTCTTTAAGTCAGAAACTCTCAACTTGCCGTCATGATATTAATTTAAAGAAGAAACCAAAAGTGAGGCAGATTGAGATGAAAACAGAATATAAAGATAAATAAGACTAATACTCGGTTTATGTAAATCCTATAGTTGTGAACCCTATAGTGCCCTTATTTAAAAAAATTAAGCAGGCATAATTGGTTTGCAATCTGACATAAGAGTGCTGTTCTGACGTTGGTAATAGGTTAATGATACAGTTTCGCTAACAAAAAGCTCAAAAATAGGAAAAAGCTAAATAGCAGAACCATTGTTTAGTTTGGGGGTAGATAAAAATCTATCAGCCTGGACAGCAGCATTAAATCTGTTTTAATCTTGTAGTGCATTGGTTCAACGTTGTTTGTTTTTATCTACTTGGAACATTCATTACTCTATGTCCGCTGTGTGAGGTAATGATATTTTAACTAGATAAGGTATCAGGAAGCTGCTTAGCCATTAATGTTGAGAGACCATTCTGGTCAGTTATTAAAACTGTTATATTTTTAACCTGAAAAGATACGCAACCTCCTGTAATATTTTTCTATCTATTAGGCAGCGTGCTTGCGATGGTCCATTATCTGAGGCCGTTACAATCTTTAACTGCACCTACGATAATGTGGGTTCGTTAAAAATCATACGGTTGTACCCAAATGTTTGTAGTTTCGGTGGCCTGAATGAGTTATGACGCAGAATATCGGCCTTTTGGGGCGTTTGAATACAATTTTACTCAGAAAATCCAGATGTTGCCCTTTCATTAGAACGAAATTGACATGCGATGCTAACATTATGCAGTTCTCTCGGAAATAGCACATGATTCCCCATTTATATAAATATGTCCTAGCTTATTTTTGTGTTTGATTAAGCGATAACAGTTTCATAGAAATTCTAAAGAAATGCGTTTACGCCTAAATTCTTTTGTTTCATTCGTTCACTCTGCTAGTCATAAACACTGTACCTAATATAACTAAGTTTTCTCGAGTTGCGTGAGGAAACCAATAGCGTTCTTCATCTTGGAGCATCGCAGGTAATGAAGAGGTACTCCTCTGGTCTTGTCTCAGTTTATGAGATGAAGCAAAAAGGAAACCGTACTGCTCAAAACAGAGGACTTGGCCGGCTAAGCTATCGACGCAAACTGCTGCCAGTTGTTCGACAAGGGCCGCTTAATAAGCGCTGCATACGGTTGTGCCGCATAATGTCTCACTGAGCTCCACCGTCTACGTCGTCGACACGTAGATTATCCCGTAACTGTGCGGTTATTTTTTGTTCATTGTTGTACGGCAAACGCCATTACATGTATGTAGACCATCAACGAGAAACTGTTGTTGTTGTTTTTGCAGATTTATTAGGCGCTTGCACGCAGTTCAGTTTCCTGCATTATGAATAGAGAGTTACGTCCAATGCAATCGAAAATATTGTCTGAATGACAAAGATATTAAAATAGCGTACATACTAGCATTTTCGATAAAACAGTAAACGGCCGATTTACCAATTCTCCTAGTAATTTGCTATACGGCAGCAAAGAGCTTTGAAGTTAATGTGTTGCATCGTTCCGCTCGCAAACCGTTTGATCTAAAGAAAAAGTCGCATATACGGTGCCGCACTTTTGCTAGATCCGCCATTCAACGCTAGACAATGTTGTCTGCTCAGTTTTTTTGGTTTGGATAACCGTGTTGCTATAATATATTCTGAAATACTGTAATAAATTTACAAACAAAGCTAGATTATAACTCTGCTGATCTAGGTTAATTTAATGATTACTAGTGCTATATAAATATGTGAACACGAAGAGGTCTATAAAAAGTCTATATGCTATGTGCACTACCTGTTTGCACGCTAAGTTCCGTGGTAATAATTAATTTATTTAAATAATTTATTTATTGATAATTTACTTAATAATTTATTTAAACACATATTTATTTAATATAATTTATTTAAACGAATTTCAATAAAGCAGGGTAAATAAAGAGGTACAACGATCTTGTGGACTGATTAATTCTAAAGCCTTAACTTAGTCTTTAGGATGCAATGTTTGAATCCACTTTTGACGCTATTCGTCCCACTAACTGGACCTGTTTTGTTTGTTCTGTTCTGATTTTTTTAGTCGACGATGCGATAATTCCCGAAAAAATTTTTGTTGCCGTTATGTTTTCTCTCTATTTAATTTCGCTGCCTACACTTCGGCTGCACAGCTCTACCTGATAGCAGTGCGCATGGTTACGGTAAAAATAAATATTTTTAGGCTGACCAACATTTCACCATCGACAAGTGACCATTGAGTCTTTCAAATGTACGATTAAAGAAACAAGACGGGCTCACCAGCAAAGACTGCTTGCGACAATGTCTGTACAATTTTATGGCTGTAAGAAAATAGACCTTACTAGCATGTTTTAATTTGAGTGACACCGATGTTTTTAATGCTGGTATCACCATTCCAATAAAACATTGCAGAATCTTCTCTGATAATATTCGAACTTTTAGGGATTCTAACAACACGAAATTGCGACTGACGACGTATACATATACCGCAATAGTCTAGAAAACTGAAAGTATGTAGGTCATTCTTTTCACATTTTCAGATCGATTGCCTCTGCTGTCGACAATGCCTACGTCAGACTTGTCTCTAAACTTTTAATTATGGCGGAGAGTCGATGCATAAGGTATCTGTTGTCTTACGAGGTTATCTTCATATAAGCAATATCTCCAACCGACGAGAAGAACTATTTAATTAGGATGACACGTCAATTGTTACGGTTCAGCCAAGGTCCGTTGCTATATCAAGCAGTAAAACGTAATCGGATTGAATCTGATAAACTTCACTTGAACTTTAGTAATCTTATTCGCAAATCTACAGGTCCAAAGACCGGATAGACTTGCGTGTACGCAATGAGATCTGTAACGGAGCATAACGGACTCCATCGTTCAGAGTGTTTGGCGCTAACTTTACGCTTTCCCTTGCACACCATTGTTCAAATGTACTGGGTTTTTGAAAAGTGTTTCTGATCACGTTGCAAGAAATTCGAAGCTGGGTAGTGGTTATTCGAAAGAAGACAACGCCGCTGAGCGCGCCACTAGATGCGGCAAGTGGCCGCAAAGTGCTTGTCTGTGACTTTGTTATATTGTGGGTCAGACGTCCGGCAACAAGTGCGTTTCTTTAAAGTGCAACATTGCCAGGATGTACGATGAAGACCGAAACCTGACGAAAGCTGCATTCGCCTCTGTCGCAAACTGTAAGCTATATATATATATATATGTATATATATATATAGCGTCATAAATATACAAGAAAATCATGCGTTACTCAAAATGTGTGAATTGGGGTAAAAAAACACCGCAATGAAAATTAGTAAATGCTAACTTCAGTTGACGCTATGGTTATCCTCATACGCACTAAAGATACTCAGCAACGTGTCTGTTTAAGACTATTTCATGTGCAGTGTTGGTTCCTCTGAAGAGTTTATAACACTATCTGGCAGGGCGACAATTTCTAATATTGTGATTTCAGTTTAGAAAACCGTTCACACTTGTATAATATGCAACAGGACATACTAGTTTGTACCAAATTGATGGCAAAGATGAATAATTATAACTAAGCCAAAATTATTCCAATATATGTACCGAACTGTTTCAAGATGTGTTTTCGTATAGACCACTCAGTATCTGTATACATATATATATTACATATACATATACATTTATATACATATATGTTAGCCTGCGTTTTTTACGCCGAAAGTAAATTCTAGCGTGCAAAAGTTATGCTTGCGTGCAATCTCTCTAGGTATGGTCTACGCCGCAAAGCCGCAGAGGCTTGCGGCATTGGCGCTTCGCTTCGCCCTTACGAACAATTTCAGGATTTGTCGTTTCTCGACCAAGCCAGCCGTAACCAACCGTTTATTTCTAACTTAATTTCATAATCAATCGACACGAGTCAAGGTTGTGTTTATAATATAAGCATAGCATTTTGATTGTATATCCTCTTACATCGCTACGTTTGACCAAAAACATACATTTTCTTTACACACTTCGGCACGGAAGTGTCATGTCGCATCATCAAATACATCATCAAAATAGATAAACATTACGAACTGTACCGCTTAACCATAGATACATTAACAAGTCATTTCTGAAGAGCTCAATGAAAACACTGTAAGGGTGCTTTGGTGATTTGTTCATTCGAAATTTGATGGTCAACTTCGTAGTTCAACATTCTTATACTGTGTGCAAGCTGATATTGGCCCAGGTAGCGAACTTGAACACACGGTCAAGATCAATGGTTTTTTCCGTTGGCTGGGCCTTGCCAAGGACTTTCTCGATCTAGTGAGTTAGAGTGAGAATCTTTAATTCATCAATCTGTTCTTTTCAATCTGCTTATTACATCGTAGGTAAAATACCGTGTCTTATGGCTTCTCATTAGGAGTCACTTTCCGTGAGGTAAAGACCATCAACAGGTAAAGCCTTCTAATAGTAGCCTTGATATCCTCAACAGTGACCGTGTGGGCCCCGCAATTCCTTCAGTTCCTTAGTCGATACCCCACCCTTCGCAGAAGCCGCGGCAAAATCTCGCGGTACGTCTCCCGTTTTGATGAGAGTAACTTTATATTTATTGGCGTTTCTGTTATTGCTGTTTAGAATTTCGTTAGTGTGTAATGACATACTGGCAATTACTTGACTTTCTGTTCTAGGGGACTATTCCTTCTTTGTATGCAATTTTTGTCTGCAGGTGAGTTCACTTCTCAAACTTCCGAGGCACTACTGTACAGGCCATGTTTACCATGGTCGCCAGGCTTTACGTTTGATACAAGCAGTATCCAAGACGGCAGGCTCTGCGTTTGACAATTCCAAAAAAAAGAAGCTGACCACCTAGATCCTTATAGTCACTCGAAATTTAGCCAGAATTAAATCGTATCTTCAAATACGCTCCATGGCTTCAGCACCTCAATCGAGGCGTAACCGCATCCACCGACACCTAAAGCACCTGTTAACCTCAGGTTTTCTCATTATTCAAGCTGTTTTAGCTGACGTAATGTTAAATTTCCCAGGGCAAAGTATTTTCAGAGTTCCGGTACCTATGCGTTGTTTAAATCAACGCTAAAAGAAAAGATTTAACGCCATTATATATGGTTAGATGTTATATGCCACCAGGCAGTTAACACGCGATGATTGGCCCAGCACAGCATGGACAGCAGTAACCGCCAGCTACCTGGGCCTCTTCGCGGCAACCGTTAAGCCATATGTCGATGCAAATGCATTGTCTTGGTGTTCTTTATACGAATGTTCGTGCTTCAAGGTGCACTGTGGAGGTGTTTTGATGAATTATTCTGCTAGAGATGAGGCGGGAGTTAGATAAATCAGTAATGAGACGAGATGAGCATGGAATGAGTTCAGCAATGGAATACAAGATGGAGTCGAAATTACGATGGAGCACGAGGTGGAGTAGAAATTTTCGAAAGACGTTATGGAATAGGGTATCAGATATAATGGAGATGTAAATAGAATATAAAGGATTCCAAAAATCGAACGCCTTGCCTAATGTAGAAAAATAAAAAGGCTTATCTACTTGAGTTGAAAGGAGTACGCGTTAAAACCGCCTTGAAACTTGTACCTAATAAAGATCGCGCAGAACCGATACCTGCCGGCAGATCATTGTATAAAGAGCGTTTTTTATAACGTTAAACCTGTATGTAAATCCTGTGACAGTATTGGCATTCCTTCTTACCACACGTAATTTGCTTGTTAATTCGACAGCTGCACGGTTCACCCAGCTGGTGGCCTAATTGCGATCGATGTTGTACTGCATTTTGTATTGGGGCTGCTTAAAACCTAAGGGCCAAATCATCTTAATGACTATGAAACCTTTGCAGGCGGTCTACCTCAAATGTGATTTTAACTAAAGTGGTTGTAAGAGTACAACGCTGGTTCAGAGTGCACGAATATAAATAGTCATAAATGAAAGTACGTGCATGGCTAATGCAGTAACCTACAAAAACCAAATTGAATCTAAGGCTCAACCTTCTAAATATATAGATTGCGTGCTTTTTTGTAATTCATCTCTGCTATACAACAGGTAAAACTAAAGCTAGGGCCCAGCTGACCTATCTGCCCAAAGTGAGTTTGTTGAAATGTTTCCTGTTATAACATAGGAACTGCTTCTCACATCACCCAAGGGGAACCTTAAGTCCCCAAAGAGTCCCCAAAATTAACCCCAAACGAAGTTAATACAGTTTGAAAATACAGTGTGTCTTTTCACTAACCATTGGTGCGTAACCACAGTATATTTAATTTGAAAATGTAGTTGGTATAACTAACGTAGATATGATTATTTATGAGGTTTCTCATACAAGCTATAGATGAAATATCTTGAGTATGTTTAGATAGCCAAGTTTTGCTTATCCTACTTTTCCTCTCCTATTTCCTCTCCTAAAGCGGTCAGATAATACTGTACGCGGACCATAAAATACACCACGTATAGACAAGTAAAGGGTCCTCTTCGTGTAGAGTGTGAAGTGTCTCTTAAGAATTTTATAGTTAACCTAGTTAAATAATCCCACTGAAACTGAATTGTTCAACCCAAAAACGATCTCGAAAATAAAAAGCTCAACAGATGTAATATTGTCAGCATATGGAATATTTTTAAATAGATCCTTCGTGTTTACTGCCTTTGATTAGTAGAGGCAGTGTTTCGAAGTGTGCACTTTCTGTGCTTGCTTTGTAACAAAAAATGTTTGACTACTTCAACATATAGCCAACATTGTCTGTTACAGCTGCACCGGAGAAGGTGACAGTGTGCAAGCAGTTGCTACGGGTTATATGCAGGCGAACAAAGATCGTATCCTTACATAATGATCCGCTGGCACATTTTGTCAACGAGCAGGTCCACCTTACCACATCAGAGCTTCTGAATAAGCTCGAGAATCAGGTTTGCTCAGTTTTGCGCTTTGCTTTTTTAAAAATATTTTCATGTAAAAAAGAATAATTATACTAATTGATTTTATGAAAACCATTTAGTGATCCCAAACCTGGTCAACCATTATGGTGGTTGCGGACGCGGATAAGTAGTTGGCTGTAAACTTGGCCGTTTTGCATTGTGACTTGGAATACCATTACTGGTTGTCCCTTAGAACATTGTAGGTGACCACATTCTTTTATACTTTAAACATTCTGTGCACTTTGTGTCTCTCAAAGTAATATGAAACGAGATTTCGGACAGAAGTGTCCCTAAAACCCAATAACAGAAATTCGCAATAATGATGGAACGAGTGCAATAGCGGAATCTGTATGTGGATGTATAACGTATCATTGGGAGACCACGGCATTTTTTTCTTCAGGAATTTCGTTGGATAGTGTCAATCTAGACTCAGGCGCACATATAAAATTAGATGAGAGTATAGGGTAACTTACTATCTCTTTCAATGCAATAATATATATAAAATATAAAAATCTGGTGTCTTCGCGTTTTCATCACTTAGTTATCTTAAAAATACCAGTAATTCAGACTGTCCTTAAACTCTCATAATTCTACAATTTGTGAAACTATCTCAGTTCCACATTTCGCGTTTGATTTAGCTGTTGTCGCACAAGGATATCTTCGACGACTGCGAAAATCTATGTCACCTGTTTACATTGCTGCTGGCAGATAATGGCCCTGTGTGCGTGGCGTTCAGCGCCTCAATACACCAGTTAACGATGGCCGTCGCTGAACTCAGTAACCTGTTAGAGCGGACGGCCCGGGCCAAGGTTGTGAACTGGCCCGCAATTGGTCAGACTTTCGTCACGCAGGCCAAGGAAGCGAACGCATTGCAGTCCCATAACTCGTTCCGTAGCTATGTTCCCAGCATAATGGATTTTGATGTAATTTGCAATATCGGTAGAGGCACAACGAGTCAGGTATTTGCCGTGGTGCATCGCCCGACTGGCCATCAATTTGCTATGAAAATCACGCCACGGGCCAAGCTCACCTCAATGGGTAAACATCAAACAGGATCAACAGCAGCGGCCACTCAGGAACCCTCAACTCAAATCATCACAGAGACAACACAATTTGAACCTTCTGCTATTCAATTTATCGATCGGGTCGTTGGCTCGATGACTCACGATCCAACGGTGTGCCGAATACATGCCGTATGGGTGGGACATCCGGACGTTGATATCGCGCTTCTCGAGTTTGTCGAAGACGATGTAGACTGTTTGCAGGTTGTCGATTATTTGGGGTATATGAACACAGACGATGCAATACTTGTCATTTTTCAGGCTTTGTTAGGCATCGAACATATGCATCTTCGGGGATTTATTCATCGTGATATAAAACCGTCGAATTTTCTGATTGACAAAAATGGTCGTGTCCGCTTGACTGACTTTGTCAATTCGAAGGTCTGTCGCGGTCACTACCCAACAAAGAAAATTCTTACAAGCTACTTTAAACGGTCTGCACAAGAGTTCAAGGATCACAAAATTGCAGGGACGTTAGCGTATACTGCACCGGAAGTGCTTCAGAAAAAAAGTTATGGCCGATCGTGTGACTGGTGGTCACTAGGGGCATCCATGTATAAATTAACTACCGGTAAGGTGCCGTTTCGAGGAGAGGATTCAGCGAAAGTAAAAGAAAGAATAATAGGTGAAGAGTTACGTTGGCCTAAGGCCGAAGATAATCCTCATTCGGCTACACCAGAGGTAAAGGAGTTTGTTTATGACCTTCTTAAGAAGAACCCCATTCAGCGCCTCGGTACAAAAATGTATAGTGACCTTAAGGACCATCAAGCAATGATTAGGGCAGCGTCACTGCTTCGTCGTGTGCAAACTATAAAAGATGTAGGCGAAGTACGAGATGCTCGTACAAAGGTGTGTATCAGTATTAGATATGCATATAAAGTTTTTCTCATAAGAATATATTGTCAGCTGGTTTGCATGTGTTTGGTCAATAGACAGTTGCGTAATACGATTGTGGTTATTAAAAAGATCGAAATTACTCATTATAGGAGAGTATTAAGGGAGTCAATTGTGAGAGTATTGTGAAGAAATACTACTGAACGACTGGAACTGCTAAGCTAGCTGAAGACACTTTTTTAAACGTTTTGTCGATTCTAAGAAAATTCGAAAAAATAAAATCCGGATTTTACGACTTTCTTAGCTATTCATTATAGCATACAGCGAGATAGACCGGGTTATCATCAAGAATTTGGACCAAACCGTTGAAGCTATAATCCAAAATCGAGCTCCGCCGGATCAATCGTATCTGAACTTCGCTGATCTACAAGATATTCCACCCGATAAACATTATCGGTTGCTTACCTTCGCTCATCCGAAATTCCGAAGATTCGTCGATCGGCAATCGGGAACTTTTCAAGGTAGTGACAAATACCTTACAATGATAACACCACCTGACCCTGACCTTGACTACACGGCACGCGACGACGGTGAAACACTCCTTGAAGCCACTCAACAAGAAACAATAGCTCAACGAATGTCTCAAGTTCAACTTCTCAATGTCGTTCTTCACCTGCAGACGAGGTTGTGCTCCTTTCGAACGTTAGACCTCAAGCTCGAGCTCGCCAAAGGGGAAGGTCAAGTTACCTATCCCGTCGTAATGAAAACCCGGCAACGAGGGTCTGAGGAAGACCCCACGGAAGTCATATTTGGTGCGTCCATTTTTCAGTAAAAATCTTTCATATTAATTCGACACTAATGCTAAAACACCTACTTCGTATTCAAATTATTAGCGAGGCCTTTTTTAGACAGTAGCTCTTGGTGATTATTCTATATTATGATCATTGTCAATCGTTCTAGTTCATAGATCAAAATTTAACTAGGTTATGCTACCGGCTATATTATTTGCATGGGAAGAACCTATCGTAGATAATGACATAGTGGATTATGTACACAAGCATTCATTTATGATTGCCAGGTTCTGGATTACGATGCTATCTAATGGACGTTCTGCGTTTGTACAATTCTTATATTAAATTTTCTAGACCGCATTTATTTGCATCCTTTCCATTTTTTTACCTTCCTGTTAATTGTGAGACGAAATGTTTGTGCCTTAAAATGATAGTTTGTTTACACTAGGTTGGGTAAATAAACGTATTTCGCTACCACAATATAAACTGAGCTATCATATGATCCATTGTGATCGAAAATGTTTAGAAGACGATTGAACAGAAAGCTTGATTATTGTCGTAACTTTCATAATTTCACGATCCACATTTTGAAGTCACGTCAGGTGTGTGTCGCGAGTTCTACATACGACGGTAATGCTTTCGGTTGTTTTAGGAAACATTTGAGGAATATTGTTAGAAGGCAACGCCTTAAAGAAATTGAGGCACAGCTAGTGAAAGCACATTTAGCGAAAACAAAGAGGAATGCCCCATTAAACTACTGGATCTTCATAAGCAATATGGAGATTTCAAGACGGCTCTTCCGACCAGCAGACGAGTACCAGTCGAGTTACACTCATTCGAAGCTGCTCGGAAAAAGCTATTTGAAGACCGTTGTTTTGGAGGTGTGGAACCTGAACTAGAATGGCATTATATTTAATCTTTTTATTGTGTTCCCGTGCATGTCAAGGTGCCATGTGGTAACTTGATCTTCGCCGGGATGTATTCAGTTTACAAGTGAATGGCATAGATTTTGCCTATGTTCGAAATGGAACTGGAGCGTCGATGGCGTGTCCATCGTTGAAGTCTTCTTCTGATGCAACTGTTTGCGCAATCGTTTTTCAGAGTACGGCGGATCCAGTAAAACGAATCTAGGAAAAGTTTGGTCTTTGGGATGAACGAACAAAAATTGCCGCATAGCGAGAGAGAGGGAAAGTTGCATTTTTAGAATTATGTGGCCTTTTTGGGAAATTGTTTCGGTAGAAAAGACAGTCTTTGCGCTGAAGTGTTATGTTACTTTTTAAAATATCGACAAGCAGGCCCATGCTTAGTGTATATTGAATTAAATTAAATGTGAAGTTAAAAGAGCATTATCCGCCGATAGACGACGTAAAGATCGTAAATTCTCTAGCTGACATATTTTTAAATAGTTATGAACAAGAATTTGAACCAGAAGTAAGGGCTCACGCAAATTTATTAGAAATTTACCCTTCTTCGCTAATGGATAGTCTTCTACTTGTAATTGTACATATTAGTAAAATACCAACATTACACAGAAGTCAACAAACAGAACAACAGTTCTGTCGGTGTCACTTCAGTACTCGATGAGCGAACGACGATATACCGAGGCACTAGTACTACATAAATTTAATATTAACATAGTGGTTCTACTAATAGCAATTCTTCGAGTATATACGTCACGCATCTTCGAGGCACAGCGATCTCTAAAATAATTGAAAAAGACGCTATTATGCTATTTTCTCGAATCTCTTGAAGGCTTTGTTAGCTAAAGTGGAAGAGACAATGAGTGAACATATTGGAATGCATTTCGTCCAATGTAAAATCAAGTTTATTAAAATGACAATTCAAACATACTAGATTACGCATGTGTTACGCTACTAGGTTGACACTCTTACTGTCAAAAATGCTCACGTTGCCTGTGCTCAGTATCGCAAGGCAATATCTTACTGCGTCTGTCATAAAGGCTGGTAAAGTCTTCCGTATGGAGAATTGTATTTTTTGCTTGGCCGCAAGTGTTCAGATTGCCTAGCAACTATCCAAATTGGAATATCTTTATATTAAAACAGATATCTGTTACTTTGTTTTGTTTAGGCAAGCTCTGGCTTGTAATCTTTTGTTGTTGAACGCTTTATTGCACTTCTTGGAGTAGTCGACACGGTTATATGCTCTTTGTAGGTCCTTACACGATATTGCGGAGATCCAAATGTAACCAGGTGCACGGGACTGCGGCTGACGTCCCCGAATTAATTCTAGCGTAACAGACAGCGTTACTAAATATTTTAATTTCTTTCATGTATAAAACCTAATGAGAGCTATATACTCCTAAAGACATCAATGACGCAAATTGCACTAAAAAGACTGTGCATTTTTCTCAACCCGTGCCTGTTCAGTTGTCTGGGATTAAAGCATAGGTCACACTCAAGGAAAGAGGATGTTTTCGGTGGATTTTTATTCACGTATACTAGCCGTATACTAGAGATGCGATGATTATAAAGTAGTAACAGTTGTAACTTCTGTATATTAAAATCAAGATATTTTAAACACCTGAAAGATAATAAATTGCAGCCGAGAAAATATTTGTCCGGCATTCTCCCAAGGACTTACACGTACGAAATTTTGATCGGTGCACGTAAATCTATAATTGACATGAATATCCTTGAATATCCTTGAATCCCCTTAACTTATCAATCCTTAATAGAAAGTAGTGATAAAGGTAACGTGAATTTCTAGAGGAGGAGGTTTGCAAAATTAATTAGACTTATTAGACTAGCAGTATATTTCCCTAATATCCATTATTAACTTTTAAAATAAGTACCATTTATTTAAAAAAATAATTCCACACATTAGGCATAAATAAAAATAATAATATTTTTAACTCTTTTAGGTGACGTTATCGTGGCCATAGAGAAGGTATGGTTGAACGGCACGCCGCTCAAACACATTGAGGCACTACTCAAGAGTCTATTGAAAGGGAAGAAGTCTGGCCGATTCCACTGTCACGTCTTCAAAAATAACATATTTCGTTTCGCGCATTCTCACATGCTGTCGGCGCTCTCGATAATCACCACAGCTTCATCTATCGACTGTTCAGTTAAAATTCGCAACAGTAAAAAAACCTACTTACGCACTCGTATCTTAAAATTGTGGAATTCAGAAAACAAACAATTTATATCGCATCACGTAATTGTCTTTGTTTCGCCGGATATTATAATATCTAGCGGTGAATCGATCTTTTACGGCGATGTATTGACCCATGTCAATGGTAGAGACGTTAGCACAATGTCTGAGTCCGAAGTGCAGCGCCAAATGAAGGGGTGCTTATATTCTGTAGCTGTAACCATAGTTGAACTATCCGTTCTTCGTCGTAAAGATTTGCACGAGACTCTCTTACAAGCTGAGGAGGCGCTGGAAGTACGGCTCGAACGAATGTCAGCGTCTTAGCCATGGCAACACAAGTAGAAAATATATAATATCACGACAATAGAATCACATGAGAGAAAAGGGTGAGGATTATTTCTATTATTGTCTTTAATGAACACTGGTTCAATTTAGTTTGCTTTTACATCAGACTCACGCTTGACATATGACTATTTTTCAACAACAACTGCATAATAGGTGCTTCTAGTTAAATTAAAATAGGAACATTACCAACATCACCACTGTCAAATCTTTTTAGTAAACAAGCATAGAACTCGTCATTTGTAGCTAATATCTTAAAAAGGTTGATGTATCTCGTATCTGTTCCACGTAACATACATCAAGGATGCGAAAGAGCAATACTTTGCTTGTATAAATAAAAGTATAGTAAACGTGTTGTCTTAATATTAAGAAGAAATTTGTGTTCGATATGTATTTGACGAATGTTCGACATCATGTATTGCTGCTTAAATTGCAGACAAATTAAAGAAGTCGAATTTATTATATATGTTACTTATTGTTTACGTAATTTCCTTATTTTTAGAGCATTCACTAGAATGCCGCTGCAGATTCAAAATGATATACCGCATTTTGGACGTTAAATATGACAGATCAGCTCATCTATAGTATCAGCCTAAACTTAGAAACCAGATTTCTAGACGTCAATACTATTACCCACCTTACACATTTTTAGTGCGGGAAAGGTGTTTGACAGTTTTATATATTTTCCAACAAATATTTTTCGAAAGCGTGTCCCTTTAACACAATCGTATACAAATTACTCATCATATACACCAATCATATACGTAAATAAATGGCATTAACAGTTTATTCAGATGTGATAGTCGGGGGATGAGGTGCAATGAGTCTAACGTGACAAAGTATAGCTGTAAATCTTCATATAGAGTTCAAATAGTCTGAAAATAAAGGGCTGTTGCCGAAGTTTTGTTCTACTTGTACTCTGCACGTGTGACAGTTGTATCATATTGGATATAACAGTCGCCAGTAGTGCAGTCCGGTGTGACAGTGCGTAACTGAAAGATAATTGATGGCGAGCTATATGTAATGTACGTGATACCTGTCTAGAGATCCACCTAGCCTTACGAGATCTTAAGCAGTACATGTAAATCTATAAATTGAATTCTGTCCAGCTTTAATGCATAATTGCATGAAAGGATAGGCTGATTTTCCGGTAACGAAGGTCTACAGTGTCTGCAGACTGACTAGCCTTAATATATTTGCAACAAGGTTCGCTAGTATATATACTAATTGTTTCTTACTATTTAGTTCTACTATTTAGTTCAATAAAAGATTGCATATATTTGATATAAATAAAAATGCTAATGTTTTCACCTTTTTTAAACGACATTATTGCTACCATAGGGAAGGTATGGTTAAGCGGCCAGTCTCAAATATATCGAGGCACTACTCAAGAATCTATTGAAGGGGAAGAAGTCTGTTTAATTCCACTGACGCATCTCCGAGAATAATATATTTCGTTTCACGTATTCTCAAATGAATACGGCGCTCTCGATAGTCACCACAGGTTCGCTTACCGAATGTTCAGTCGCAGCTCATAAAAGTGGCTACTTCCGCACTTGTGTTTTAAAATTGTGGAGTCCGGATAACAAGCAGTTTGTTTCGAATCACGTAACTGTCTTTGTCTCTCCGGATATTGCGACCGCAAGTGGTGGGTCGATCTTCCACGGCGATGTTTTGACGCACGTCAACGGTAAAGACGTTAGCACAATTTCTGAGTACAAAGTGCAGCGTCAACTGAAAGGACGTGCTTCTTCTAGTGTATCTTTAACCATTGTTAAACTATCCGAACTTCGTCATAAAGACCTATACGAGACTGTTTTGAAAGCTGAGGATGCTCAGGAATTATACCTCTAACGAATATTAGCTTCTTAATCACGGTATACTACTATATTTTTATTATTTTAATGAACATTTAGTTTATACTTTTAGATTCCTTCATACCAAAAATGCAGCCATTTTTCAACGATAAGGAAAAACTGCATGATACCTGCTTATAATTAGATTTACACAGAGAACGTTATCAGAGAGGTGCTTCAAATCTTTTTGAAAACGTTAATAAACGTGTGTCCTATGGATATTTGATATATGTTGGACGTCTTGCAAAGGCGTTGCAAAGGCAAAGGATTTTTAATTTACGTATAGTAAATAAGATTCTTTTCTCGTGATGTCTTTCGTGTGCATAATATCCCTCACAGCTTCTACCATGCTCATCGGTCACACCGCGATAGGTTGCTGTGTCTTGCATCCTTCGGCGTCTTGCGAGCCGTTTGGTTCACGCATTTCTCGGATTATTGTTTGGTTATGACCACCTTGGTGTGGATCTTCCGTTAATCAAAGGAATACAAATCGATTTACTACTGTGGTCCTAATGCTAGAGCAGCATAGTAGCAAACCCAGTTCAGTCGTCTCGGGGGAAGGCTAATCGGTTGAGGAAAAGCAACATAGTACGAGTACCATTATCATTCCATCAGATGAACTGATTAATCTGAGTTAATTCATCTGATTAATAAGAGTATTGGGCAAGAACTTGAGCCGGTCCTGTGGGTTGAAAGCTACCATTTGTTTTAACTCGGCTACTAACCCTGGAAGCTATGAAGAGTAGGTTGTAGCTACAATCCTTACTAGCCTGATTGGACGATTGTCAGGCATACTCACTCATCCTCCACATACATTATCCACCTACAGAGAAATCTCAGCTTGGGTTATGGATTGCTTCCCCGTAAGCTAAAGGATACTTCAGGTTCAATTAATTTCACTTTTGACGTATAAAGGCAATTTCAAGTATTTCACATTTCATCCATTTATTTTAGCTAGAACAACATTTTTATGACTCGTTAGCTGTCTAATTTGGCTATTTAGAACATGGTCGATGCATCTTACAATCTATGCTTACGTCCAACCGTGGCGGACTTAGAACGTCTGCTCTGAAAAATCTCTTCTCGGTGAATAAGAACGATGTTTATCTAACAGATGGTAAGGTAATCGTTACGTCTCTTCTAATCATCGCCAGTTTTTACCTTGAAAATGGTAGTGTCGATTGGGCAGGTGAATACGAAGACGATCCGGAGAACAGACGAGAATCACAGTTAACGTGAAGACGAACATTCGTCCTTGAAGTTAATTCACTTCGGTCGCTTCAAATCCCCTTTGAATAGATCGCTGAGCAGCATCCGGATTGAGTAAACACTTTTCAGACGAGAGATTCAGAGGACGGGCAGAAGGAGGGGTTGAGGGCATACAAGCCCGCACTCTGCAGTGCTAAGCCAGGCCACCACTGTTCTGTCGACATTCCTATACATGGTGGAGTGGAATCCTGTGCGAGATTCAACTAGTAGACTTGTGCGCAGAGTCGCCTGATAGATTAAAATCTCTCCGGCTCCAACTTGACATACAAGCCGACACACGCACAGTTAGATATTGTTAGCTTGCCTCATTGCACGCCGGTTCAACAGTCACAACAGCAGCGTCATAGAATAAGGGCTACGACCTGTGGGTCAAACTAAATTTAGTGTAGCTGTACCCGCGGTAAGCAATAGCGCCGGCAAACACACTTTTTTTCAAATTCCATCATTTCGTTATTTTACTCTTAGTTTGTGAAGTTTGTTGAAGGGTTTGTGACAATGAAGAAAAAAAATATTGTTGCTTATAGCGTTCTATTCACCTTGTAAACGTGCTGAACGATTGCGTACATTTCCTCTGTAGTGACAAGGCCTGCATGTATGAGGGTGAGCTTGTGTGCTTCGTAGCATATGCTTACGTCGTCCAATGTTTCGACAGGAAAAAAGGATCCCCGAGGATGTTGTAATATGCGGATATTCACGTGAATCCCAGCGAGCGTGTCTGCTTGGCTGTATGACACTACATTGACTACGACGGTTTACTAACGTTAAAGCTGTTTTGCCGACAGGGAGAAATACCAATATTATTTACTACACCTAGCACTTCAAATGCGCCTGTCAAGCAGCAGACAAACAGTTGCTGTTTTTCCGTAGGGATTAACTTGGCGCGTCCGACTCCAATGCTGTAGCTGACAGCCTTGCGCATTTACTTCCCTGATTGGTCGATCTGAATCCGCGTATACATTACCACTGTAGACCCTGGGGTCTCAGAAGCGGACAAAAGCAGGCAAAAAAGCGAATGGGACAAAACGAAGCAGAAGTAGTGTGGGAACACATCCAAACGCAGGACGTAAACCTTCAACGGGGAACAACTTGCGTCCTGCCTAGTTTCCGTGAGTTCATCTACTCTCCAACAACAGGAAATTGTAGTTGGTATTGTTGTTGGCATGCTGTTTGTAGCGTAGTAGGAGCCACATTGTCTTAAGTTACTGTCGGTAGCAAAGGTGTCTTACATAAAGCAAGCGACAACGCCTATAGGATTACAGTGAACAAGAAGAAAGTTCATGTCTACGTCGTTGCACATTTCGAATGGATAAAATTGTTCGAACACAACGTGAATTTGACGCTACCCTTTTTTTCTCACCTGAGAGCGTTCAGTGCATTTACCAAATTGGAAGACATCCAGTAAAGGATTACAATCTTTTCTCGCATAAGGTTTAACATATATTAGTACCAGGCTACCGAATCACAACATTAATATGCATAGATTTGTCGGGCGATTGCTTGAGTTGTTTTTTTGTATATATTTTTTCATAAAAGCAGGTAAAATCTATGGCGTGGTCAAGCCACGCACAACGAATCGAAGAATATTTCGAAATATGTTGAAAATAGTGAAAGTTTTTAAATGAAGAACGAACGAATTGAATACGTGGATATGTAGGCCTGCTTCTTGTGACCCGTTGGTCTCTAACCGCAATGTAGACGGGGCCCATCACCATGGGGTTTGAGTATATCTCGGTAGCTTACGCGAAAGTAGTTTAGCGTAAGCATAGGATCTTGTGGTCTATTTCTTGATGTTAGCATCACTGTTGCGAGTTCTTTACATAAAAAAGTGCATAAATAGCCGTAGTCCCGTTTAGAAGCTACCGGCAGCGGGTGATCAGTGTAATAATACGTGCCGCAATTTAATCAATCACGTATTCAGGTAGTACGGTGGCGGCTCCAGTCAGTTCTATCCGATTATTGCCTTCCTTTGCAGTTCATTAGTTCTCCACGTATTGTTGTTCCTTTCGGCTCAAATCAAATTACGATTATCGCGCACCAGGCTTTCGGCTTATCTTGTAAAGTCATCGTAAGTCTCTACATTGAACTAACATTGGTGACTTTATTGTGCGGTGGCTTCGCTACGTATCAACTACCGCCTTTGAAGAACGCTATATACCGGTAAATATGGATTTATGTGCGGGCGCTAGTTGGCTCGTTCGTTTCTCAATAGGACAGAACATTAGACGGGCGAGCTGGTGGTTGGAGAGTCTTGTAATTCCCAAACGGTGATCTAGAAGCTATGGCTATATATCCTTATTACTAAAAAGGAAAAAAGAGAAAATTTCCGTTCCGGTATTGACTAAAGTGAATGGTATCTCAGATAAAACGAATAACTACCCAAATTTAAACCGTTATCAGCTACGATAAATGACAAAGATTTGTTGCAGATGACATAAAATTGAAATAAATTTTAATGAAAAAAGTTGGTTTCATAGCGATAAGACAAGCACATTTTTCTCCATCACACTCGTGGTACATTAAGTCACAGCATTCTGCGCTTGTAATCATCATATTCTCCGATTACTGAACGGCCTAACTGTATAGAATTAAACCTCGCGCCCATGATACACGACACTCGTGATAATTGAAATTCAGTTTTGTAGCTAACTAAATAATCTTTAACATACGACCAAAAAACTTGAGTTTCGTTTAGTATATCTGAAGTCATTTTTTATTTAGATTTTTCCTTTGGCCGCGCGTTCCATTGTTTATAAAGCTTTTTCTTCCCATGACGACGGTTTACGTGTGGTATGCGATCATATCTGGCAGGAAAAACGGGAAAAGCGAAAAAAGTTCAAGTGTAAAAATAGTTGCGTGTACGACATTGCAAGTGTTTTTTTTGCACCGGGTAGAACCGTACAATTTCACGATAAAGGTTTACTCGATTTCTGATAGCTCATACAGAATTTAGAGGCATAATTTTCTGAGTATTTGATTTTTTATAGCAACAGAGCTAACGTACTCTAGTTTGACAAATTCTAAGCCGCGAAACGTTTAAATTAGGTAATAAACGACCCATCCTTTCAAAAATATGGTTTGAATCCGCAACCTCTTAAAATCCAGCATCAACCATCAAGCCAAGCTTGCTTTCGAAGCAGAACATGATGATTTAAACCTAAGAAACCCTTTTTAAATAAGATAAATACAAAATCTCACTATACCATTGGCCATGTCGCCTTTAAATTACTTTATTATCGTAATTATTAGCATGAAGCCTGCGTGTGTGTGTGTATGCGTGAAAGGAAACCAACGAAAGCTCTGGTCCCTAAAGGTAATTATATTACAAAACCACGCCCCTTTTGGTAACTCTGCAGTGTCGTGTTAGATTACCTTCAAGATAAACTGAACGAAAATAGTCGAACAGAGATCCGAGATTTTACCGTCTTTCTCAACCGGTGGGGCTTATCGACAGCTACCAAGAGAATGATGTTGGCAACAGCGCCAATAGCATCTGTATAACATCAAGAAACACCAGGCGTCCTTCTCCGATGACACCCGTCAATATGGAGATTAAATTATGAAATAACATTGGGTTCAATAACGATACATAACAGATTTGACGATGATTGGAGCACCTGTGTGCCGAATTAAGTCTGTGCCGCTGCCCCAGGTTGTTCAGAGCCACAGCCGTCGTCCAAAATTAGAAAAGTATCTTTAGCTTGGGTGGCCGTAGATCCCACAAACCTCCATAGATCTTTGTAATTTATGAGTCTAAGTTGAACAAAAATTTTCCATCTTTTTGTCCATTGGCCGTATGGGGATATACTAGAACCCATTTTCAAATTCAGAGAAAGTTAAAAAACGTTTTCCATGCAATAACCGCATTGTTTTAAATTTGTGTGAGAGATTTTATACAGATTGTTTTTGCATAACAAGCGAGACAGATTATCTTTCCTCGTATTCTATAATGCAGTATGTATGATTCTTACAGTTAATATATAAAGATACACATTATTTATCTATATAACCATTATCCTAGTTGTTCGAAAGATGGTTTGCTTTAGACTTACAGAACTATTTGACTCTTCGAAAAAGTAGTCTTTATAAGTAGCAAAACATTTTCGCGTTACAATACTGTGTACCTCCCCCTTCCCTTTAGGAGCATATATTTACACATAGAATTGAGCCTCACTGTTTTACAGTAGGGACTGCAATATATCACTGTTTAATACTATAGCTACAGTCAGTGTTTCATACCTTATCCTATAACTTTTACTAATATGAACTACAATTCATTTTTATAGGTTCTACTCGACTATGGGTGACGCATTTACAATCTAACGTCTTAGTAATCACGCATGCTTCACAGGCCTTCTCGTAGTGCATTATTTTGCTAATTCTATCGTAAAGGTCTAGGTTTCCACAGTGTTTCTTTGTTCCTAGTTCGATCGAATTAAAATTTATGCAGTCGAAGAACTCGCGTTCTATCGTATGTTCTCGTACATTCGTAAACCACAACACCAGCTTTCTTTGGCACGTATTGGCATGTATTGATTCCTCGTAAACTCTGACATTACCGCCACAGAGCCTTCGCGTGTAAACCCGGAAGCATTTACCGCGTTATTTCGAAACTGCAGAAAAACGAAAGCGACTCGAGATGCTCAAGGCCGCTTTGATTTGAGGACCTTGTACGCAGTCCTTGTAAGTAGCTTATTCCTTCTCATGTAAAGCGCTTTTCTCTATTTTATGTACTCAATTTCGAACACAATAGCTGTAACCCAGCTGGATTAAGGTCGACATATTCCCACATTTTTATACTTAACCTAGTGTTAGTGTTCTGGCGCGTGTGGCCACGTAATCTCAAGTGGTCAACGTAAAGGGAATCTAAGACTTATTTAAGAATTCAAAACAAGCTTTTCACACTTGTAGCTATGTTGTGTTTGTTAATGCACAAATGCAATGACAAAATGATTATACCTTTTTTGATTTCTGTGGCTTTAAGAACGAAAAATTCGTCCCCGATCTAAATAAACAAGCATACACCGCAAGTTCAATAAAGAGTTTTATATTTATCAAGAAGTGTGTTAACTGCGAATCCTTGCTGAAGATTCGATCACAAATAGTCGCGGACTTACCTATTAAAACAGTCGCCACACCGTTGAGTAAAAAGAGTAGATTAAAATTCAGAATATTAATGCGCTGTTTATATGGCTTGGCCTAGTGTAAAACTCCGAATACATCAAACGTTTTAATTCTGCCCCTGTAGATAAATACTGAGAAAACAATTTATGGATGTTCGGGTTTTAATCCGCGGTGACATTGGTTGCATATGTGTATTATGTTTGGTCTAAACGGATAAAGGTCAGTGATAATGGGTCTTTTATCCGGAGTATAAGATGCCGAATCCTTTTTTTATGTATACTGATAAATTCACGCTCATGTAGCAGCTAGAAGCTTGTGAGCTGAAAGTGGTATGAGTACGTAAAAATTCTTATTTCATTTACTAACAAAACTGTTCATCAATATGTGAAATGACAATACCCTGCTTCCGAACATGTGCATGAAGACCCTCTTTATCCCATTGGGAAATTACCACTACTGCCCGCGATGCTTTGCCTTTATGGAACTTGTCACCTCTAGAAATCGCATTTAGCTCTAAGTATCGCGCTAAATTCATAACATTCTTATCTCTTTTGATTAAATAAATATTATCTAAAAGTTATTGTCAGTATTGTTAAATATGCGTATGTATATTTATACTTGATTACTAAATCCATAACATGTTTATCTCTACTGGCTAAATAAATATTACGGAAAACTCATTTTCAGCTGTTAGTTGTGTATATATATGTTTGGTTAAAAAACCTGTAATCTCATATATATCATTCATTATAAACACGGAAATAACTTTAGAACATTCAGAGGGAGATTACAGGTTTCCAACCCAGTAACACATGAACCTAAGGGTCATTATTATTAAGCGTACTCTTTACGCTTTATTGCCGTCTGACCACGGTGCTGATGACACTATTTTTGCTTTTTATCTAGCACACCACGTAAGTTCCTCTTAGTGCTATGCACTTGTACAATATGTTGAACCCGGCGGCAAGGGCTCAAGGCATGATAGTGTCATGCATCGGTGTCACCATATTCTTGCAGCCTATTTGAGGTATGTGGGAAATATATCTATGGCACAGCAATAAATTAGATACGATTGGCTGTAACAGTACTCATGCAATAATGGGCTTCATTTAATACGCACAACATTACACCCACAATCATTGCTTCTTTCCAATACCTAGCACAAGATGACGCCAGAACGTTTGTGGTTCATCTACATTAAGAATATCAGCAGAGACCCGAAAACAGCAATTGAAACGGTTGATAAAACTTTTTTAAAGACTATAAATCTGAAAACATCTAAAAGGGAGTTTGCACATAGCCCAGATGTCCGCGTGGAGACACGCTTCGTTCTGGGTTTGAGGTACCTTAAGTAAATATTACTGCGTAAACTTGTAAACCGGTATTTTACCGCATATAGAATTGTAATTTCCAATTTAGACTTGTCCTTACGAGAAAAAGCTAGTATAAAAATAAATAAATTCTGCTCAAGTTACAGTATTCTGGAATGGTCAAACGTGCCAAGTATAGCCAATGAAAGAGTTTTTATTTTATTAGAATGCAGCTATTCGTCTTGTACCCAAGCAATCGGTTGTTCTGCGAAATGCTAAAACAGGACAGCAAGCACAACCGAAATAGTTCATCATCTGCTCAACAAAAACCTATCGGGGTACTTACATTTGATAATGACAATAATCTGAACCACGTGAGTTGCGTCACATTTAGCCCTTAAAGGCATCTTTTTTAACCACTGCAGCAGTTTATTTAATGAGTCTACTGCAATAAATTCGGATACATTTAGAGCAAGGCCGTCTTTGAGTAGTCACTAGAGAATAGACAGCAAAGAACGGTAATTTCTTTTTTAGGTCCCAATGCTGCCACAGTTTTGATAGGTAATTCGTGT
The DNA here is from genome assembly GCA_002081605.1 of Tropilaelaps mercedesae. NCBI lineage: Eukaryota > Metazoa > Arthropoda > Arachnida > Mesostigmata > Laelapidae > Tropilaelaps > Tropilaelaps mercedesae. The sequence continues at coordinate 28,283 of MNPL01013674.1, read as the reverse complement.
TATGTTCTTTGTTAAAACGTACATCATAAATAAATGCTAGGCGTCTTTGTGACGAAAGCAAGTCGTCAAACAGAAAGAAACTTTGTTGCCACGCAAATTGCACAAAACTTCTTTAAGGAATCGTAACCTGGTGCACTACGCTACTGTGACATTAGTAACCAAACAACAGGGGTCACATACCACAATTTGCAATGTGCACTGATCGATTCTGATGTAACAGATTTCTCCACCAGTTGCGGAAAATTAGCCTTGCAACGCAGTCTAACCTGAACCTACCATCAATGAGGGAGTGATAGAGCAACTGTGAATACCCATGAGGGCTCCTTACGTTCTTCTGATGTCTTCCAACAATGTTACTTTGCCGAGGATTAACTTTAACGTCGCCTCGCTTACGAATCGTACTACCCCCCTGTGGGGCGAACCAGAAGCCCTTCTCCGATCGGAATTCGCATGTCTTGCTCCCATTTTACTAACGGTAAGCCTCTGTCGTTAATGCCGCGGTAAATTCCATGTTTCACGATATCTGCACCCAGTATTTCGTCTTCAGGTGACATCCTTATAGGTACAAAGAGGTTAATGAACCAAAGGTGGTCACCCATAGAAGAAGGAAAAATAAAATGAGTGGATGAATTTGTATTAACATCAGATAGGCAATTCGCGATTCCTCTAAAGACCGGATATAAATTATATCGCGCTAAGCAGAGAAGGAAGCAAGGGGGTCATTTTTTGTTTCTAATTAAGCATTTATTCTTCTTTGCGTTTGGCAATTTGATCTTCCGTGCTAGAAAACAAGCCATACCTCAAATATTTCAGTCCGGCCCGAATTATTCCCACCTTGGTCTTTGCTAGACCCCGCTTTAGAAATACGTTATTCGTTGAGGCGAAATTGCTCGCATTGATCGCAGAAAACGCACGTAACTCGGGCGGATTTTTTTATTACTTTGTGAAGGTTTGTCCTTACGTATAGTAGAATTCCGGTTGTAGCAAAGCTCCATATACCAACGCAGACGCATGCCAACATTTGAATATCTAGAAGATGTAGACCACCGCCACGGAAAAGACCCGCTTGTCCGCCAGTTAGAGATAAAAGTTTATCCTCCTTCACAAACAAACCTACTGCCAACATTCCTGCACCCAGCAGATTTGCATACAGGTTAATATATTAACACTACGATAGGCAAGGTAAAAAGTAAGCATCTTCTTATCATCAATTTTCCTAGTATTCCTTTGACCTAATCTTCACTTGGAGGATGCGTGCCTTTATTTTTATTTGGACGAGTCGGTATATATAAGGGGTCCTTGGTATGTGCGACAACACATAAATGCGCGCACCTTATCATGTCATCATCTGCCGGACTTACTTTCTTCCATATTTCCACATTATTCTCTTCAGAACGTACCCCACAGGGATCCGCATCCGTGAACGGCAATTCACCCGACTGGATCGTCAATGTGCATTCTGTTGAACAGCCGCATTGAGATGATAGTAGAGAACCCACAACTCCATTGACGAGAGCTTCCCATGGCTCATATAAAGCGCATCCAGCTTTGCATAACACACGCAGTGCACCGCATAAATGCACTAATATTGGTATGTCACATCCCATTATGTTCAATCATCAGCTGCACATATTTCTTACCACTATAAATTACCACTACTAATTAATTTTTGAACAATTGGCAACACTGAGTATAACGTTTTGGGAAGTCCAGGAAAGTCCTATCGCTCTTTGAATTGTATAAAGTTTGTAGAAGCTTATACTCTTAGGGTGAATTTCTGTGCTTGGAAATGAAGTGAGACCAGTTTGTTCATCAAGTAAATCTTTCAAGTTTCTGCACATTATACAACTACGCTTACAGCGGATCGATCAGTGTGTGTATTAATTTAAAAGACAAGTGGAATCTGTATGGGGCACTGACCGGTGACGGCAACGAGTGATGCAAGGACTCCGTTGATGAGTATGAGGATTCGTACATTCCGATAAAACACAAACGAATAAAGGATAGCGAAAATCCCTCCTCCAATAGATGTGTTCAATGTTGCGATAGCAGATCGCACCGCATATTTCCACTTATCTCCTGATACGCGAAATGTCGAGCCACAATTGAAAGCCAACTATCCCCACCTCTATAAGGAACTAACGTAAATACATAATATGACAAAAATATTCTAGTGGAACCGATCTTTGCAGATACCACTTTTAAGTGGATAATATGAAACGGCACGAGAACGCATTCACGAGGATGGCGCATGCTACCGAAGAAAGTAGACTATCAAAAGCGTACCCGCGTTAAAGGTAGATTCTGTACTAACCATAATATAAACATCCCAACAAGGGCGTTTATAGTTCTTCCCATCGGTGATGATTGATTGGAGTCGTACCTCCCAATTCGAGGTTTAAGCATCAAAGCTGCTACAAAAAAAAAACTAAGAATCCTCCTACTAAGTGAGCAGGAACACAACCTACGATTGCAGCCAAGATGCCAGGAGCACGAGTTGTCAGTTTCGACAGCACTGGCTAGTGGTACAACACAAAAATACTGGTGCATTTAAGCTACATGACATCTATCCGCTTAGTATCTATCCACTTAGCCTGAGTTTTTTAAGAACAACGTATTTCAGTGATTGTTTTAAAAATATGTCGGAAAAAGCCGGTTAGAATTAACCTTCACTACGACCTTGCAGCCAAGAAGAATTCTTACTTGCTATACTTTATATGCACGGTTACGTTATCCAGTACGAGCATAAAAGTCAGTCCTCTAACATATTGTTCTCTACGTTTTTCAAAAAAATTTTTCTACAAAAAAAGAAGGCTGATCCAACCAAACAGTTTAATGATTACGGTGAAGCCCCAATTAGTTTTCGACATCAATGGCAATGCTACTTCTGACCTGCAAGATCGACGACACCCAACTTGACAATCCACTTTCTCCCTAAACGCATCCAGCGGGCAGACAATAGACGGCAGTGTTGACAAAGGGGAACACACAGTACGCGAGAAACTTTGTTCGTTCTGCCATGGCACCAGACACGATTGTTGTGGCTGTCATTGAAGACGATAACTAAAAAACACGCGAAAATTGGACAATTATCGCAAAATAATGGCGTTGTAAGAAAACCGAAGCAACAAGCTCCAGCGACCGGTTGCGTACGGGCTCACTATTTAAGAGGTTGCTATTTATTGGTTTACCATAAGAGGTATTTTCTCATCGTACCTGGAAAAAATACGTTGAGAAGAGTAAACCAATCTCCTCTTTTTTCGCATCAAGAAAGAATTTGCCGAAAGAAATGTACGAGTTACTTCCTTTATCCCTGGAAATGGCAACAATCGAACATAGAACTGTATTATGAATTCCTACGAAGGACCAAGCTAAGAATTCACGAGAGGTTTGACCCGCATGAATAACAGTTGCTCCTTTGTACCATATTAAAACTGCTCCTTCCCGCGTTACCCCGAGAACAACATGAACTATCAATACCTTCCAAAGGAGAGTCCATATTCATACATCCAATAGCCAAGACCTCCAACGATAACGTCAACGACGTTTTTCACCATAATGTTTACCTCATTTTTACGTGTAACACAGCCCGGCTCAAACAGCGCAAAACCTGAAAACATTGAGCACATTATATGAGCACATTATATATGTGAGTAATTTTACTTTATTGTCTCAATGACTTATTGTCGCTCTTATAATTTATCGCCCCTCCCGTTGAATAACTAATAATAATGGTCAAACAGGCGTTAGAGACACACGCATGTTCGAGTAACTTTAGCTTATTGTTTAAATGACTCATTATCGCTTTTATATTTCATCGGCCCTCCACTTCGTTGAATAACTCTATGATACACTATGAAGTTTCTACTCATTCGAAATGAATAGGCTTTAGAGGCAAACGCATATTGGCAATTTGACCAAAGATAGCTGCTTATCGTATAGGATTCTACTATTTAGTAAAAAAGCTAAAATAGCCGTCGGAAGATTTCTTAACACCAAAAGCTTATACTGGTGGCAACAAAATTTTATTTAAATGCAAGCCGTTAAAATGACAAAAAAACAATAAAGTTCATCTTACCTAATTCTTATACATGTGGCTCTCTTTAATGTAGTTCAGTTAAGCAGACTGCATCATTTTGTATACACACCAGCGCCACAAAAATGTGTGACAATGAGTAAGTCTATAAAAAAATACGTTTATTACAATCGAAGTGATACAGAATATCGAACCAGAATGCAACGCTGTTCACGTTAAATAAATCAAATACTTACCTGACTGCATTGTGAAGATGATAAAAGATCACGTCAAGACTCCTGTAGCGTCATCCCAGTGCAATTTTTATTCACTCTCCTGATCCATTGTTACAAATTTTGTGGGTTTATAGATGTTACCAAGTTCATGCAATTTCCTCTTATAATTTTCCTGTGGCAGAAATGGTGAACATGAGTGGCCGTTAGTTATTAATCGTTTGAACATAAACTCGGCCGGATGTGAGTAGGCGGGCAGAGGCACAGATTGTATAACAACTGGCCAGCCTGCCCGTTAGTTTTCCAGCTGCTAAGTAACTTTTTTGGGCTTTCTACTGGTCCTCTAACGGCTTCTTCTACAGCTCCGCTATACACTCTACTCGCGTGTCCTGGACAAAGAGAACACTGTTCACTGCGTTCGTTCTTGGAGAAGCTTTGCGCTAGCGCTCACGAGCAGCCCTCCGCCTGTTTAAAGGTCGCGATTAAAGATTTACGGCCACCAACGAGTGGGCCGAATTGCCGGTGCGGCAGTAAGCCGAGGTCGGGTCGATTAACCGAAACCGAAAGGATCCATATGTGGTACCAATGAAAGTAGATCTTCAATTAATGGATAGCTCTCTAAATTTAATCTATATACTTGTTGTAAGCAAGTTAACGGATCTGACGTAGAGTCGTATGCATCCTATCTAGTATCTGAACAAAACATAAATATGTAAAGATATTGTTAAAAAAGAGCAACTGCTATCAATTTTTGAAATTTTTTTATCAACATTTAAATATGTAGTTTTTTACAAATAACGCCTTCTTCTATGGAATCAATGATACAGCCTGCTTGTTTAGATATGGTGTAGTATACTGAATTGTTTTATTTTGGATATAAATCACACATTATACGAATTATTTTGCATAAGCATCTTAAGTGATTTGCTTAAGAGCTAGCGAATATGAGGGAGGGGTATTTAACATAGCTTTAAAAAGAAAATAAAATGTTCAAAGTTTTGCTGTCAGATAAACGTTTTTTGATAAATTATTTAGCAGTGAATTCGTGACTATCGCTTGTCGAAACTTTCATCGTAATCTTCGTCGCCCGAAATATTCCAACTAGCGCTTGATGGTGATTCTGTGGCTATTTAAAGCTAGCTCAGGTTGTTTGTGACCCCCTAGCTAGATTGTCTCGCTCTTCTCCAAAACAAGCTCTAACAAATTTTGCTGGCATACAGTTGGATACTCCGTTGTGTTCTTCATTTGCTGCGCTCGGCTTCCGCCTCACGTTGAGCCGTCACCACTAGAACAAGGTCGTTCGCGTAGGCTACATTGCGAGCACCTAAGGGTATTTCAACACGACGCATGTACGCGGCGCACTTAAGTCTTGGCCCCATGGAGTCCTGCGGCGCGCAAGCTGCCACTCGGTGCTGCTGTTCCCCGCTTTCATTAAAAGCCAAATTGAAGTGTTATTTTGTCGGGATAATTCACTGTTATCTCATGTAGAGCTCTAACAATCCTTTAGCTTGTTGAGTTGAAGGCCTTTCTGACGCCCGGTAAGAAAATAGGATAAACGCTTTTCGTCCACCGCAGCTTCTCCCGTTTTGCTGAACTTAAAAAACTAAGCATAAGCTTAAAACATATGCATTTAACCTTATGATTAGTCAATAAGATTCCTATTAAGCCCTTAAGGGAACTAACCGCAGGGTTTGCTTACTCTTAAGTCATCCTGTCCCTCCGACAAGACTCCCTTATTTTCGAGTTCGCGTTCATAACTCGGTCTACTGATTATTATTGCTTTGACTATTTTGACCGCCATGTTCAGTAGTTATCTAATTAGTGAATATGAGCATTCCTGACTTGGGGATCGGAATGATGCGTACCGATTTTTACTCACTTGGAAAACGTACTTGTCTTAGTAGTTTCCTAACAACGTGTCGAAAAAAGCTTGGCCATTCATTCCCTTAGCATACTTCAACAGTTTCTAATGGGATACAACCTAGTTTTGGTGCACTTCGATTGGCGATGCTGCAGGCTGGAATGACAACTTCTCCGTCAGTTACCTCTGGAAAATTAGAAAGGTTAATTCGTCAGTTCTAGCCTCTTTCTCGTTTTTTAAGTGGGTCAAAAAGGACAGTGCTCTGCCTTACGCATAGTATATTTCGTTTTATTTGTCTTCGTAAGTTATCTTAATAATGATATCAAGATTTTGCCCTGACGCTTCTGTATCCTTTTCAGACCTTGAACACACTTCTTTCGTCACTCTCACCCGCGTATCGTTTCCTCTCTACGCACCCTTGTAATTTTCCTCCTGTTTTTGTCGCACATACAACTTCCGCAATCTCGGAGTTTCACCAATATCTTACCCTTTTTGTGAGGCTGGTTCCCTGGTACTGCACGCTAAGTGCTACCTTTGCGCACGCGGTACGACCGGCCTAAGTGAAACACGCATCATCGATTGACTGCTTAGCCCTCCCTGTTTGTTTTTCAATGTGCATTGTTCGATTGCATAATTTGTTCATTTCACTAAATCAACGACTACATAAGATATACATGCGAATTTTACAGACACGAATAAAATTTACAACTATCGTTAAGACTACATGCGATATTGCTCAGTTTGGCGACTAAATTAGTGAGGTACAATATCGGACTTGAGTCTTCGTGCGGTGGAATCGAAATTTGTCAGATTGAATACTGATGCAAGCTTACGTAGAAATCATTTGTCTTTCGTATTATATGCATATGGAAATATGGTAAACCAGTTATAATTAACATATACGGTGTATTTTTTTACATAAATCTCCTGTTATAGTATCAATAAGAAATGTCATTACTTGCCTTTTCTATAACAACCCAATGGAAGCGTAAGGCAGTTTGGAAAACCGTTTGGCGCTTTCTCAAAGACTTGAACGTAACTAAACCCTTAAATTCGTGAAGCAGTGTTAGATTGGACTTTTATTGAAATAAGCATATTGTAGAAAATATAAGCTACCACTAACCAATCTACATTATATTGCTTTATCATCATCAGTGTCTGTCAGCATATATATATATCAGTTCTCTTATTAAAATTGGGGGTGTGTTGAGATATACATCCTAATGCAAGGTCTATTGCCTACATCAAATAGGTGAGGCAATTTTATCGTTTTAAGGAAGCAAATTCTATCTTAAACTTACACATGGTCTCCGCTGAGTTTTAATTACGTCGCCGGACGATTTAATAAATTGCGCCAGATATTTGAATTATTAGACATGATACTGATTACACGACGTCATTCTCCTCCAAAAAAATTTGCCTTTAGGGACTTCATCATCAGGAGAAGGTCCCGAGCGTTCCAAATCAAAGGTACTTGCTGGTAACTGAAAATTCTGTCGAAAAGGTGGCTGCATAATGGTGCAGCACGAAAGCCTGTACACAAATAACAATTTAGTAATAAATTAAATCAACTTCAATTTGGGCCGGTTTGTTCGAACACTCAAGTGCTGTAAACAGTTACTTTTGGACGGATAAGATTATCCTGGAATTATTAAAATCATTACAGAGAACAGCTTATAGGTTGAAAACGGGAGTGCAGGCGGCCCAAGATATGCATTCCACGGACCTTTTTATTGGTGCTATAGCAAAATAATACTTTTTACGAGCCCAAGCTTGCAAATGAAAACTGAACCGAAGAGCAATAACTAGGGCTGCTATCGGCGCCATTGCAAGCCAAGCTTAAAGCCTTACATGTCTCACCAAGCAAGGCCAATGAGATACGTAAATTGATAATGGTAAGCGGTTTAGCTCTAGAAATAAATGTATTTTATTTTAGATACAGTTGGTGCGTTTGTAATTCAATTAAGGAGTAAATTGATTTAATGCTTCAGGTCTAAAAGGTTATGGGGCACGGATTAAGGAAAATTCCCGCCGACATCTTGTTGTTAGTATGAAATATACTGACGCTACGTCAAGGTCTTAAGAAGTTAAAGGTATAAATACTCACTGAATATTAATTGAAATTTGAATAGGCTGAAATTTAGTGTAAGAATTTGGTATGGGAATTCAAGCAGGTCATACAGACTCTTAATGCACCAGCCGGCAGTCGTACTGAATATTTTTATTTTAAATCGGTTTGTATGTATATCTGCATATTATGGCTTGCAGAGTAGAATATAAGGTCATGACCGACTTAGGGGACCAGGATTAAACGAATGCAATTTCAACCTGGGTCACTGCTCGGTGGCTGTCAGTTGACGAAGTTTAATCATGGCCAACCTTGGAGAAAGCCACTTCTCTTACTAAAACGGCCACTACAGGAAACGTGGCAGGGGAGTGGTGTAATAGGTGCATCGGAGGTTGACGCTTTGAAATTCGTTTGGTCAACGCTCAACGAACGATTCTTCGCATACGAGCAACGAGAACATCAGCCAGCACAGGGTCCCTTACAATATCCTCTTCCCGTTGCCTCTAGAAACCAGAACCTTCCAAGCCTACTGCAACCTGAACATAAGACGCAGAGAGTGCCAGAGAACGACTAACTGAGCTTTAGGTCAGAGGTTCATGGGAGCCCGTTGCGGCAAAACGTTTCTCGTCCCTGGGATCTCAGTAGTCCGTCCCATTTTCCGCAAGAGCTGAGTTTAATTACACGCTTCTTGTGCTTCTTCCAATGTACAGTCGCGCCCAGCCAGGGAGCCATGAAACGCGTAGAGACAGACAACGAAGAACATGGTAGAATATAGAGAAAAAACACTAAGGCTGTCTTGTCTCTTTGGTCTTAGCTCTTCTTTACAAACTTATGCTTTTGTAAGGTATGCAATGGGTCATGAAAGAAAATTTCTTCATCCTGAAAAATCTTTAACCACTCTTTGTCTCTTACAAAACATAGACTCTCCGGAGCATTTTCACTCACTAAAATTTTATCCTATCACTGTTCATTCCACCTACCACGCTGACTCGTTCTAATCCAATTTCTTGTGTCCCTGTTGTCCTAAGTGCCGTTGGACGGGGTGAATGTTGAGTCCTTCTCCGCTTTTTCCAGCATTTGCTACGCCGCTTCTAGATTAACGCGAAGCGTTGCGATTTATTTTCTTCTACTCTTTCACTAATGTTCCCATTAAGTCGTGATTTTTCCATTTTTTCTTATTGCAGTGGTCGTATGTCTTCCTTGTTTTGATGACCCTTCCGAGGTCGTCGGTCAATTGTTGTGCAGCCAAAAGAAAGCAGGCAGCTGAAGTTATCCCAAGTGTACTCCGACTCCGGTTAACTGGCTGAGGCAAAGTGCAGCTGAATTTATCTACAATGAGAAAGAGCTAATCTTAGGGAAAATACGAAGTTAAGAATAAAAAATTACTGTTATTGGCAGCTGGATGTCCAATGTATTCTCTATGTATAAGATAATCGATAATAAAGCATTCAACGTTGTACATTACTCCAGACCAACTTGGTCTGCAGGCAGCTTGATTTAAATGCGTATACCTCGTCGTACTTTAAGAAAGTTGGTACGCTGTAGCCGCTAGTTATAAAATTGACGCAAGGGTATTCGCAAAAAGCGTGTTTGCCCGTCAGGTTTCTGGAGATAACAAAGCCATTCAAATTTGCAAGATTGGAAATTTTTTTCCTCAATCCAAAGACAAAAGGTAGTTCATATTATGTTGTCCAAGCTAATAGATTTTGCTCATGCTGTTTGACAGCGTTGGTGAGTTCATATTTGCCTTTTACATCTACTTAAAGCTAATTTACAACTGCTGCTGTTACCGTTGCTTCATGTCGCATATCAACAAGTCGGGATACAGAATAAATAGGTTTGTTAAAACTCGGTGATCCAATATAACTCATAATCCGCATTCTGAGAGCGGAAACTGTCTCGTATAACTGTTTAAATTTAATACGAAGTTCAATGATGGCTAACAGGATTATGCCCTACAGCCTGCTGGTAGGTTGTAAGCAAATAAATCGACTGGAAGAGCTTAAAATGACATATGATTTACATATTCAAATAGCCAACTACCTATAATAATAAAAATCCCCTCACGCCTGGGTCAACGGCTGCGTGTATATGACTTTTTTTATTTAATGAACCTTACGAACAAACGGAAAAAGCTCGTGGAGCATTCGAAGAGCTACCGTTTTAGTTACTATTCTCAAACGGAGCCTATGGATTATCCTAATGATGAATAATCCTATGGATTATTTTTTTTATTAGTTTGTAAGAGTTACCTCACCGTAGGCTACCATCAGTCATAACCTTATCCTGGCATACTAATTTCTTTGAAAAGTTGCTTTGATAACCCTAACGAGGGCACACGCATTGGAGTATTTGATGACAAAGCTCGTCTTTAGGCACCCTATTTAGACTTGACACACCTTTGAGAGGTATTCAAAAAGATCAAAAAGATACCGCATATATTAATGGTACTTTGAAAAATTCAGCCTTACCAATGTTTCTCTTGGAGACCGGCCATAGATGAATTTTTCATTTTAGCATTTTTCGCTACTTGCACAACCTCCACAGCTAAACCACGGCCCAACACAGACACTAAAATGATCGTAACCAATAGCCACTTGCCAATCTAGGATGTAAAGAGAATAAAAACGTTCACTTTCATAGATTTTCTAGTTCTAGAAATAAGCAGAACGTACCTGCCAGCGCAAGACTCTGACTTGCGTTATCGTCAGTATTCTAACGTATTTTTGTTATTATCGAATCAAAAACCTCTGAGTAAATACAGCTTATTGTTGTGATAGCTTCATAGAGTACTACACGCACAGAAACCTAGGGTTTACACGTTTTTTTATACTAAGACCATTATGCGATTACAGCTAGTTTCTGTTACACTTCCTTACTTACAACCTGACCTGACTCACAATCTATTCTACTTTGGTCTTCCGATCATCTAGCCTTTCTCAATTATTAACAGAGCTGTTACTGTTGTGCTGAAATAAAAGGAAAGATACTTTAGACACTCGTCTCATGCCTTTGGGTACGTCGTTATACTTAACCACTTCGCTGCGGCTAAGTACATCCTATTTAGTCAATACCGCTCCCGTGAAGTTGACCTGCCCGCAATAGAGAAGCTTTATAGAGGCTGTTGGAAATACACGTTGAATAAGCTCCTTTCGACGTGAGGTGCATCTCAGTTTGAGCTCATAGTATCACTACTCATTCTGAAGTCTGAACGACGGACATGTCATGATGGAGGGTTTAAGTGCGTGTTATAAAAAGTGCTAAGTTTTGGGTGCGTGCTTTTGTCTTTGAAAAGGTATCTCTATGGTTTTTTTCCATTTTGACAATGAGAGTCACGGGGATTACTTTCACGCGGAATTGAGCGCTTTTGGGCGCCAAATCGAGGACGAAGGGTGCCACGATCAGGCTATCACGCGCACCCTCAAAAACATTATTGTTATCATCACTTAGCGGTCTTGGACTTATAGATCTGTAGTACTTACTAGTAAAGGGTCGTTTGCTTCGGCAAACGTGCCGGATTAGCGACAGTTCCCTCTTATGGGGGACTCCTGAGTGGATGTTCGACTCCATTCCCCTATTTCATTCCCGTTTCTTGTTTCTAACTTCCACAGCGTCGACCCTCCTACACAGAATAAGCAGTCTGCTCCTTTCTTGCCTTGGTCCTAATCCCCAAGTTTCATGGAGGCTGTCAAAGAGAGCTTTTGGGCTTTTTTCTTGTAAAGATCGGCCCGCAAACCGGGCAGGCTCCAGTCGCATGATTTAACTTCTTAATCCTTGGTTTCAGTGACGACCGTTTGGCGTTTTCTTTTCTCCCCATAGTTTTAGGGCCTTCCGTTACTGATATCTAGGGTAAGGCCGACACGCTGATTACCAAAAAGGGACAGGAACCCCAAGTAAAGATACTTAGACGAACTAGACAATGAAAGGAATCGTACTGAATTTAAATTCATTTGAATAAATTCCCCAGCTGCTTTCTGTTCATGCGTTTAATTTTAGAACATAGACGGCATCGAAATCCGGAATGGAAGGTCGAGGTCAAGCTTTTGGCAAAGTTGAATTCTTCCGGCTGTCGCCGGAAAATTGTAGCAGATAATATAGAACCATGAGGCCTGTACCATGAATAGTAAATTTTTGCGAACGGCCCTTAACATCCAGCCCGCTTCGCTGAGATCCAATATTTTGTTGGGAAAGTAACTTCACTACGTTACTTTTTCCTTAGATTTAAAGATAACATCTACCAAGAAGAATGTTTTAGTAAATTTGTAGAATGTAAATAGTACAATGCCACGGAGCTCGATCAATATAGCAAGTCCCGGCCGTCTGGTCTCCACTAGTTATTGGCTTGTCTGCATGACTAACACTCATGCCAATCTCGAAAAACAATCACACCTCCTAGGGCGCGCACACATGAAACAACAAATTGCAGCACCAAAAATGCCCCAGCGAGTTTAGTCCAGTCCCCTTACCATGTCCTTCGAGGTTACGTATGATAGTGACGGGTAAGGCTATTCACCTTGGCTATCTAACGAACCTCTTATTGCCTTCAGCATACTATTGCTCCTCGATCAAGCATTATTTACAGACCGTAAGAAACTCTTTATCTAGTTCTAGTCAAAATAAATAGCGTTGCACTCTTCAAGCTACTTGCATCCTCGCATGTTATTAGCACACGGGATTGTCTGGGTGATGTAAGTTAATAAAACAACGTACAAGAGCTCTTTCTTTGTCGTATAGCACTATTTCCAGCAACGCAGATCATATCTTTGCTCAGGACATTGTCTAGTTGAGATGAGAATTCTTTGCAACGGCCTACCTGAATGAGGAATCAATACACCCATATTACGCTTTTTTTAAAATTATTCGCAACGCACGACTATTTCCATTTAACCTCTGCTGTTTATCACTTCGATTGAGAGGGTGCTCAGGCGTATGTGCCTGAACAACGACAACCAAAACAACTACCTATTCTCTTACGTTAAAAACGCCACCAAATACAATATTGGTATGGTGAAATGAACTACTTCACAAAACACGAAAATGTTTACTTAAAAAATATTTTTTAGCGTCTCCTGAGGGTATATACCACGTATTCAGGGATAGTTATTTTTCAATTAAACAAATACCTAATGGTACTAGGGATGATAGCTAAACGAATATCTAATGTTATCAATTAATATTTTAATGCATACTTTATGCATTTATCGTAACCTCATCTGAAATTTCGTCTTGCAAAATGAGCTTCGTTGTTTGGCTAGTATTTACCGAATGGCGGACATAGTCATATATAAGGGACTCGATAAGCCCATATCGATCTCCATTGATGCCTTTTTCACGACCTACTCATAGAGTGCAACCATCTGAGAGCCCAAATGTCCGGATACGGGTCCCTGGAGACAGAACCTTTTTGACAACGCATCATCACATACCGTCTATAGGATATCAAGCCCCAAGCTTACAATATCACCCATGTTCCTGTAAGCGTTGAAACGACCACACTCAAATGGGAGATCCTAGCACCGACCTTTTTCTGTCTATGGGGAGCTTCCAACGTCTCAAAACACAGATGATGGCTGACCACTAAAGAAACAAACTGACACGACTAAGTTCGGCACATATCCTCAGCCCTAAGCAGGAACAATTGGACTGCCTTTATACAACCGCAATTTTAGGTTTGGCAAACGTTTTTCTCACTCTATAACGACAAAGGGGTTAAAATTAAGTCACTTTAAACTCGCTCGTTTTCTTTTCCAATGTGTACCTACCTTGGGCTACCTTGGTCTCGTCTGGCGCCGTACAACATTCTTGCTGTAGCTGAGAGAGGGATGTTACCGAGCAGTCACTTGACTACAGTGCTAGGCTGCTTTCCTGCTGGCAGGCTATACGAGACGAAAGCCAAATCAAGACAGATTGCCGACCTGTGAAGGCGGGAGAAACCTAGCAAACGAACAGAGAACCATCAGTTCATCCCGTCACCTCGCCTAGAATCCAAGCTACGAGAAATAACTTGCACCTTGCAAGCAGGAAATGATGGAATAACAGAATGAACATTTTTAAACAGGATATACTCACCTCCTTACTGAGCTAATACTTTATATCTCACGTTCGTTTAGTACGCTTGTGTAACTTTCAGAGGTGTATATATATATATATGCCTCTGTGAAAGAATAAATACATAAAATTTGAAAGCACAGCATATAACAAAAATATTTTAGATGAGACTTCCCATAAAAAGTGTATTTACTTAAAAAATTCAAGTATCTTAAATGCACATACTTCTGTAACTATAAAGATATATTACTTAGATTCTATGGGTAAAACCGTACAGTAAGCTTTTTAATTGCCCATTTGAACTGACTGATGGAGAAATGGAGCCGCAAGGAAAAACTTGCTCCATCATTTTTCTATTCTCGCAATTAAAACCTGATGATCTAAGTCCATAAAATTATGCGAAATACCATGATAACCAAGATATGATATACATAGGAGAAGTAGTAACAAGAACGTTCCACTGCAGTAGCTTTACCATAGGTCTGGAAATTTTCTTACCTAAAAGAAAACATTGGTTTGACATGAACGATCTGGTCAACAGTACTTCGCTTGCTAAATCTCAGTGCTAATGGCCGCTAGACAACTAACGAATATTTTTTCTTAAATCTAAAATCTTTCCCGGCTCCACGCTATTTTTATCACAAGGAATCTAGGAACGCCTGGGAATCTTAAATGCCTGTAGGCAATAGAAACGTGATACTGAACAACACTGATGTATAAATAAAATTAACATTATTTCCACAAAACTTGCAGGTCAATCGAGAATCATCCATTTTACCGTTCTGTTACTTTCCTTTACCAAAACGACTGCGTCTATTTAAGAAAATCGCGTGCCGGCGATATCCGTGTGTTTCAGCCCTTTACACGTTCTAACGAAGTATTTTTCAGATCAGTGCAGAGAATTTACAGGGTGCTAAATGCTGTACGGTATAATTTTGTACAGGTAACGTTTAACTAGCAACAACAACAAAGGCAAAACTAGCTGTAGCTTTTCGAAAATGCAGTTGAACCACTTTGTAGATGCTTTTCCTTATTAGTGGTACAAATAATTTATATTAACCTTTCCAAATGTCTTTCAACTGTACTTTCTTCCTGTGGGTAGTTTTAAAATTTGCTTCTAAAAAACCTGCTCCATATATATAATACAGATACGTTTTTCAGGACCCAGATGGCGAAATATTTCGTTGCTGGGTTATCAAAAAACATACGATCTCTTTATGAAAATTCCATAAGTGGTAGCACTATTGGATGCTCAACCAGAGAATCTAATCATCCGTCAACGATAATTGTGGTCTCGCTCGGAACACAGCCATACGTTTAACATGATGCCCTCATATTGATCATTTTTGACATCACGTTTCGACCATCGTTTCTAATACGGCTCTTAATTCAAGTTCTCAAAAGTAAGAACTAAGCCCCAAAATGATTGCAAGTATAATTTAAAGATTTCGTTTCCCGAGCTACTTGATTGCTGAAACTCTTATTGAAAACGTTTGGTGAATCCCATTCGAAGCGGTTTCATTGTGAATATGGAAAAGCAATGAATTTTTCGATCATATTGGTGGATCCACCACTGGGCCCACCAGCGACTTCCTTAATACCAGCCATTGCCGGATTGCAATAACAGTTAAACTGCGCTAACGACAGTAAGTCGGCTGCGCAGTGTGCTGTCATTAAGGGGCTAAATGTTAAATCCGACAATACCAGCCTACCCTCATCATGCAGGTCTGCAAACCAGCATTTAATAACCAGCTCCTCATACGATGCGACTCGCCCCAATAGGTACTCGTCGCACGATAAAGCAGACTCAAATATCCGTTCATTCGGCGTAGATGGTTAGGAAGTCCATATTTCACCCTGTTCCTCTTGCCGCCTTCTTATAATAGTATACGAAAAAGCACATTGCGGGCATCCGAAGAGAGGCAAAAAGGTCCACTTGGCACCAAGACATCAAAATTAAATCATAATGGATAGGAGATTAGTCTTATGTAGACGTTTTCCTCTCGCTACGACCGCTGCTGTCTAAAGACCCGAAAACGGATTTTTGTAACTACGGAAAAAATATGCACACTCCCAACTTGCAACTTAGAAACGTTGGAGTCAAGGTCGGGGAGTACCTGTGACATCAGATTGGCATAAATTTGGCTGAATTGTAGAGTGCACTATTAAAAAGAAAATAAATTATAGTGAATGAGCGGAGCGATCTATTTGATATATACCGTTTCTGCTGAATTTATCGAAGTTAATGTCAACACTCGTAGGCTACCGTAGTGCATTACTTTGAGCGGACAATATTGTGCATAAAGTGAATTAGATAATAGGACAGCTGCTGTTTCTGCTGGTAGGGCACCGAATTTAAAAAGACTTAAATCTGCTGGGATCTTTGTGCTGTAGTGCACTTGGTTGAGGGCCCTTAGCGGAATGGTAGCGAGCGTACATTGGTGCCACTATTCATCGTAGCTTGCGATCTCTGCCTTTTCCGTCCCGTATTGATACTGATGTTGGGGTCGATACACTAAAAAAGAGAAGTTTTGCACTTAGGCCTATACTCAGAGCACACCTGCCTGTGCAAACTTGAACTCATGGTCGGTCGCTTTCGGCCGTCGGTCCTTTTCCCTTGTCTCTAGGGGAAAACTGATGACCGGCCGCTCATCCGTGATAGATATCGCATAAGGAACGTCACCTCTAGATTCTACCTGCCCATCTGCTATGTTGTCATATTGATTCCTGATTTTGTAGGTTGGCAAAGTTAATAGTAGTTTTCTTTCCCTCTCTCTATATGGCTAGAAACATAGCAGTATATGACGCGTGTGTATAAGATACAACTGTGTGCCGCAGTTTGTTTGAGATTTCGAATACCATACAAAACTACCACATCTAAGGCGACAGCTCAAAGACGGTTTGACCCACCTAAATGTGCTTTACTTATAGCACAGGCCTTAATTTAAGGGCTTCGCAGTGAGACAATAAATACAAAATTTTACTTAACGATATCTACTCGCTTCGATTACGCCGTTCATCTTAGTATCGGCTTCGTCCTTAAATTACTGGGGATATAGTCAAGCCACTTGGTGAAGGGGCAACTTCACGTAGCCGAAATAGTCAATTTCCGGATCCTATTTTTATACTTGAGTTCTGTTGGCACAATCGCGGTGTCATTGGTGGGCTGAGTTGGGCTGGGGTTACACCACACAACACATGAGCGAAATGGCAATGAGAGGAGTGAGGGAATAAGTATTGCTAGGTGAGTTCTCTATGCCGTTAAGCCAGCCCCGGGTAGGCTGCTCCTTCGCATAAACATTTTTATGGGGATGACAGTCGGGATAAAGGTGGTGCGCAACTCGATGACATGAAGCAAAGAGGCTTGGCGAATAGAAGGCGCACAGAACAAAATATAGTGCGAATGACGGAGGCCGACCAAATCCCATCGAGGCCCCTACGCATGCCTTTTATGTTTGTGCCTATATAGTATGTGTAGTATAGACATTGACAGAGGTTATCAAAAATACGAGTGCGCTTCACTCAATTGAGGCAAACTAACCTCCTCGTCACTAGAACTATTCGACGTTTGCTTGATGCGCATGATCCCACAGAAATTTTCGTACCTACATTACCAACCGTCCAGTAGTCTTCCCATCCCACCAGAAGGCTTGTTACTTTGAGCTGCATCAGGGACACGCGGACGTATTTTGCGAAACGCTCACCTGTCCTCACAATTGTTTTGGACGATCTCTTCTGTGAACGACCAACATGGCCTGCCGTAGTATGAGATGGCCTGCTTATTTGCAGCTAGCTCGACCCTGCGCAAACACCTGCTACCTCTCTGCGCTTCCATCAGCACCAACCATTTCACCATCACCCATAGTTACGAGCACATATCCCAATGGCGTGCATCTATCGGCGAAGAGCAGCAAGGTGGCCTGGCCCTGCCATCAGTTCAGTTCGCCGGCTGTTGCTCATCTTTTCGCTTCGTCTGCGATTACCTAAACGCTTTCCCGTACACAGGCCTTGTTGGAGTCGTTAACAACACAAATTGCGAGCACGTCACGATGGTTTGTTTGATTTAGACAACTCGTCTATAGATCGGGAGAAGCCCAATACACATGTGAATATTAATAGATAACAATGGATACAAAACGCATATTTATCAGCGGTGTACACGCACTGTATGTGCAGCTGAAGATTGTCAGTTGCGTTTTGACGCCTACTACTTTTCCTTTTTCTTACCTAAGTTGTTGCTTTCTTTCTAACGTTTAAGTGGTTTCATAAGCAATGCTGTGCGATTGAGCAGTTTACTATAAAACTCAGCTAGTGAATAAGGTACATTTTAGTAGCTGCTGAATAGCCTTGCATATAATGTAATACAGGTTTCATCTTAATTTAGGAATATCAATGCAAGCAGATACGCCAGAACTTTACTAACTAGAATCATTTCTAAAATCTGTGAAATCATCGTTCAAAAATTCATTGTAGTTGTTCCTTTACTTAAGCGCCGACTATTAAAGCCGCATTGAAATTCGTCTAGAATCCCTCCATGGAGCTGGACCCACCACAAATGATAGAGCAGAGATTAAAATGTTTTAAACAGTCTTGTCCTAGCTAATCTACTTCGAACTGTCATAGCAATTGACCGGTAACTGTTATTGGATCAACTTAACACTACGCCAGATGAAATTTAAAAAGTATGAGCGTTTTTTATCTATTTTCTATCAATGGTGTCTCCTATTCCTAAACATTAATAAAGTAATCATGAAAAATTGACCCTAAATTTTGCCTTTAAAATATGCAGAAAACACTAAGCTGCTAAGCTTGCTACGAAATTATTTACCAAGTTAACACGCATCTAAGTCATAAATTAGATATTAGCTGTAAGAATAAATGGATATTAGCTGAGTTACCCCCTGAGAAGTGTTGGTCCCTATAATCTTTTACAATTTCAAATGCCTTTAAAAGCTTAATCCTTTTGCAATTTAGATTGTAATTTACGTTTATACAATAGAATATTGTTGTGCACACACACACATGGTAAAATTAAATGCTTACACCTGTTAATAGAGGTAGACATAAGCCACGTACTTATTATGGTTGTCTTTTTTTTAGAGCGTTTAGCATTCTTCTTGACTTTCATAATCTTTACGGAGATCGTAATGTTCTCAAAATGACCTTTGCTTGTCATGTCCTGACTTGATCAAAATAAACGTGGGTGCATAATATTCTCAACATTCCCTCTTTCATACGTATATTGCTATACGCACGAATACAAGCTTATATAAATTGATCAGATCAAATTTTCATTTCATCTTCCTTACGTGTTTATTGCATCTGTAATACATTTTTAAGTATATATGTATATGAGGAAGGTCCCTTTCCATTACTTGTCCTTGGGCGCAAATGTAGGCTAACCGCTTGATCCGCTTAGTGGATGAAAAGCTGCAGCCGTACCCGTTGCTTGAACTACAATATACAGTTCTATGCCGTCATATTGTAAATATTATGAATATTCAAGTGTTGACGCACACTGTTTGCACGTACAAAGCTGGACAAAGTTACCTTGAGCTATATTACTATTTTTGTTCACACAATAATACGGCTGTGTATATATTGATAGGTTTGTGTAGTATTTAGCAAACATTCAAAAATTAATAGCCCATTAAGCGAATTGTTTTATCGGGCTATATATCCAACTGCTCCAGTATTTACTTTCAAGCTTAGTGACAATGACGTTATACTTAATGCGTTAACCTTCATTCTGTATAACAATTCATAATAGAGTATATTAATCCTAGTGAAACCAAAATCATTTGTCGTGTATCGAAGGTTGCGCCTTCTTTTGGTACCTGCAAACGGCCATTCATCGAAAATAAACAACCTTACATTTACGCTAGCGAATAATTGCTGACTGCTCCTACATTGGTCTTATTAGAAATACTTTTCCTGAAGCATCTGCATAAATGTGTAAAATTCGTGGGTGTGTGAGTATAAACTAACAAACTATAATAAACGCAGAGACAAATGCGACACGTTTCAGTGTACAGATGAGCGCTTTTAACTTTGCAAACTATAAAGATGTTAAAGTCGTAAGGCGTGGAGCATCGAAAGCCAAAGACACGGGTCACGGAAGCCGGAAAGTTGAGCCAAGGCTACTCCGCCTGCTATTGTTGCTGGTACAGCGCGACGCCTATCTATTGCTGTTTTTCATTGTTTTGACTCACTATGCTATTTTTTGCAAATTTTGCTCCTCGCGGCCCACGCGAGCTTGAAATGAATTTTGAGCCAGCTTAGCAGAATCTATTTTGCTGCGGTTATTAACTCTATATTTATCTAGATAGGTAGACAAAAAGACAGGTGAAGACTGCGTTCTACGGTTACATCTGAGCTAGTAGGCCGCCTGCGGGTGTTTACTGCACTCAATGACCACTAAATAATTTAGTGTCCGTACACAACCCATACCTATTTATGCCGTAGAGCCATTTAACTTTAACGAATCCAGCCAAAGTTCTTTCGCTTACAGCCTAATGGTTGTCTAGGGCTTATTAAGGAGTAAAATTAGCTCATCCACTTAGTCTATCAACAACTACACTAGTAGGTATATTTTATAGTAGTTTATACTCATGATATCATATTACATATGTGCGTGTACAATACAATTAATACACTAATTAACTTTAAAAGTGGATTGTCTAGTTTTTGAATCACATTGACATTAAACGCAGCATTATTTTTCCTTAAGTATCAATAATTTTCTCTACCGAACTGTATCCACATGGCGCTAAAAGTAAATGAAAACATTCATGCTATTTTAATATGCAACAATTTATTTACAAGTTTGTACACTGGCACCCTACTCATTGTAACATTATTATTTGTTTAATTGCAACGATTTTGCTGCCAAATTGCAGCGGTATCGTACGTTCATTGTAGTAGAATTTAGTTGTGTTGCATCAGAACTCCACCTAAATTATAAAAACCGTCCACTAAATAAATATAAAAGTTACTCTGGCCACAGCCGTTCATGAGATACATTGGATACTATCGTCCACAAGATCATCTCGGCACGCCTGAAAAATGATACAGGAAACCTTTAGCTATAATTCTACGACTCTACTTACATTTATATTTAATTATTCGTAGGTTTCTAGATGTATTGATTAAAAGTGCACAACAACGGAAGAACACACGAGAGTACCCAGGCGGGCTCTTAACCTTCGGAAAATCCTCTGCCCCGGGAGAGTAGAAACCTGTTTCAACCCTGAGGCGAAAATCCCGGCGGGACTGGACGTCCTGGCATGCATTCGTGTAGTGCGTAATAGTAGTATACGGCCTTTTGTGCAAATAAAATATGTTTACTAATATAAATTGAAGGTATATCACAATCTATCTTTTTTGTGTATGTAGTGCTTATACAATTATTTCACGTTTGTGCTACACATTACTGAACTCGTTAGTATAGATCGATGTTTCAATGGTTCAACGGCTTAGTCTGACCCTTAGGCTTTGCTGATCCAGTCGCTATAGAATCTATCTGACATCAGCGTCTTCTATTATAGCTATAATATCACGGGTACATTATTCTCTCATCTTATACGGGGTCCAGTGCTGCTCCCCCTTCAATGTGCCTATTTCAACTAACTTCTTTGCCGTCACCCA
The DNA here is from genome assembly GCA_002081605.1 of Tropilaelaps mercedesae. Taxonomy (NCBI): domain Eukaryota; kingdom Metazoa; phylum Arthropoda; class Arachnida; order Mesostigmata; family Laelapidae; genus Tropilaelaps; species Tropilaelaps mercedesae. Next base: position 6,411 of record MNPL01013674.1, on the reverse strand, counting down.
CTGTGAATACCTTCTTACCTGATACCCAGCCCAGCGTCATAAGCTCTCGGTTGCCCAAGCTCTTAAGGATATCCTGCAGGACGGTGAGCTTCTAAGAAGGTGCTCCTTCTTCGTTGATATCCGGTACAAGTAGGAATACTCGATGTCGCAGGCCCGCCACGCCATCGCCAGGCCGCTCAAGGCTAACATACCGCTCAACGATGCTAAGTAGAAGCCCCAAAAGAGATCGCATTTTGGCCCAGCCCGAAATGCAGCACTAGTATCTCCACAAGCTTCTCGTGCTTCCGAGTTGTCCAGTCCCATTGCGAAACACATCATGGCGATCAGCTGCATAATGCCTACAAGCACGACAGACGAGGATCCTGTTAAAATAAAGAACTTTCGAAGAATAGGTGGAAAAGATACCTGAGGTTTGTTGCAGAGCCAAACGAAACTGGCTGTCGTTCATTCGATTGTCTTTCTACTCGGAAAACGAAAACCTCAGTAAGGCTAGTTTGAGCAGCGCTGTATAGACAAGCTCCCAATCAAGTGAGCAAAAGGACAGTAACAAGGAATAAAAGGCAGAATGGAAGAAACCGATACACACTCGTCTATTCAGATTCGGTATATGCTTTCGAGCTAGAAAAAATGATTCAGTAAGAAAAATAAGACCCTGTTGCAAGCGTGACACCCGACAGTTGAGTGCGGAAGTGATGCGTCGCTCACATACTCGTTCAGTAAATGGATTCTTATGTACACAACGCGCTACCCTCTCGCTTTGATCCAGAAGTCTATGTCGTGTGTGGAAGAGTTGTGTATGTCCTGTCTAGTTCTTCTACTTTTTGTCAGTGTCCATCAGGCTCGCGAAGGCTAAACACGTCGTTGCCAACTCTCATATATATATATATATATATATATATATATAGCTTTACTTTATATTTCTCTCTGACTCCCAGCCACACGTCGCGAAAAACGTCACTTATGCTGTCGAATGCCGGGAGGCACTCGCCGCAAAAAGCAAAGGCACGACGTGAGGAGCGCAGAAGGAAATAGCTGTAAGAAAGTAGGAAAAAGAGGTGCAAGTCGGGAGAACAGCACGGGCGGATGGAACTAAGGAAAATGGACATGTGAATAGCCGCTCTTACGCGAGACAACCGACCGGCCAACCAACCATATGGCCAACCGGTCATGTCCACTCAGGCAGCCGAAAAGAATCGAAGAAGAGCACGCCAAGGCTACAGCTGCAGTTATTCGCCGGCATCGGCTTCCCAACGCTATTCGGAAACGCGCGACCAACATGTATGTGGCAGCCTTCACTTTGCTCCTTCAAGAACTCTGTCATTTTAAGAAAAGCATGAAAGGCCCAAACTGCTATAATCACGCGCTATAGGCCAAATCAGTTGATTCTGCTACTACAAAGATAGCAAAAGCTACCGATCGTGATATGTTTAGGCTGTCTGGACACAATAAGAAACACCATTCAGGCTTCACGCCGTCAATGCGGTTTTGCTCGCAGTACGAATCGATAACATGCTCAACCAGGTCAATGTGGTTGTGAATATTGTAGTATAACGTGTTGCTTTCAGTGCCATCGGCCTGCTCCAGACCTCTTGGTCATCATTGCCCCGCATCAACATGTGTATTATATGCGTCTATTTGTGTGCACGTTTCTGTATTCTGCCGATGCATGTCTGTACGTTCACGTGCAGTTGCGACAATGAGGTGAGGCCAATACGGCGTAGACTCCATATAGTCTCTATAAGGGACTGCCGTCTTTGTCCGCCGCCTGTTTCTGCCACAGGTGGATCCATGTGCATAAAACATCAGCCGTCTTCTTGCGCGTGCTGCCAGCGAAGCAGAAAAGCCCAAGAGCTACCACTGTGGCTGTGGCAGCCAAGAAAGATGAAAAGCACCTACCGCAAGCACTTTGTTGCCAAACAGAATGAAGATCAGAAGGGCGGGTGTGTGCCTAGAAGGAACAAGATTCGCTAAGAGCGAACAGTGGTCGACGACCGTTCCGACGCAACGCGGCAGAGTCCAGCAAGACAATGACTCAGCTACAACTGTTATCAGCCTAGAAGAATGGCTACCTAATCCATTACGGCATTACGAAGCCCGGTTAGGTTCGGCTTTATAGTGGTAGTGGCAGCAGTAGCAGGTGCGGCGCTATCTTCATGACCCCGGGCAGATACTGCGGGTGACGTGGAGCTGCAGGCAAAGGTTGACAAAGGTGTATCCTAGTTCCACACGTCTGTCCCTTCTGCTTTTTCTAGCGCAGCCACTACGACGACTAGTACTACCACCAACCGTAGTCTACCGCACCACCCAAAACTTTGGCATGAATTATTAGTAGGGACAAGCAGTGGAAGTCTTGACATAGAAAAGAGGCATAATAAAAAGAGTAAAAAAACAAGAGGTATGTATACACACCTAAGGAGAAAACATGAGACGTTAAGAAGCTAAAGAAAACCAATGGTGTTGGGTTAGAATAGTGGTTTGTTGGATAGTTGGGAAACTGTAAGATAGATGGCACAAGGAATAAGGTAAGGGCAAACAAACGTGAAGGGAAAACGACACGTCTATATAGTCAATTACTTAGGCGGCATGGCAAAAGATGGCACAAAGTGGCCGATGGGGGAGAATATATCACTGTATGAGGATATCTCTATATACAAGTTTATAGACAGAAAGAAGAGGTAATATGAAAAGATGTACAATATTACATATTTTTACGTGGTTAAATGCATGCATTAGTTGCAAGCATGAAGAAATTCTTATCAGCTCCGAGCGTTCCTAACGTTAAATGTTTTTTAACGTTACAGTTATCAGGCACGAATCCTATGTTGACGTGACCACAAGGTTGTTTACTGTAGTCATCCCAGTCCCTCCTAGAGAATGGTCACCTGTAGCGGGAGGAGGCATGGAGAGTTCCTTCGTACGTAATAGCATTTCTGTCTGTCGCGTCCGCATGGGTATCCGCTATAACGATAGCCTTTATAGAAGAGCTAACGATGTACGCTATACGTTCCAAGCGAGCCCAAATAGCTCTGAAGGAAACGGAACTGATCTGCGCAGATGCAGCCAACATTAGACATATTACGCCTGTCAGCTGACGTGACCGGGAGGCAGCATGCTAGCCGTACAGTGGTGGATAAAAAGATGTGCTGTAGGCTGTAGAACATAGGAACAGAAAGTGTAGGATCAAGGGACAACGTGAGCTGGTGGTACAGATGGACACTTCCGTCTTTCACGCGTGACACCTCTTCGTTGATTGGCATAAGCGAACAGAACACTAAGTGATAACTTCACGTCACTGGTTAGCTTGACTGGAAATTTGAATTTCTGCTCTATTCGGTTACTCCTGTGTAACCACAGAAACAAAACCGAACAATAAGTAAGCAAAATTCAACAATAAAGATATATTAATTATATCTGAACTAAAATTTCAACTTCAATGATCTAATAAGGAATTTAGCCTTTATCTATGGGTAGGGGTTGACATGTGTGTTTACATTCTATTAACTACTTAATAAAAACAGGTTTTTAAAAGGACGGCCTGCCAAACTAGTAGTGGTAGATTAAGTCCTTTTTAAATGGTTGTTCATTGCATAAAATATTTTTGTAGCACCTACTCGCATTTTTCTAATAATCTGCTTCTCAATAGCCTATCGTGAAGAGGCGAAGAAAGATCTCGTTAAAGGCGTCCAAGTGTTTTCTACATTAGTACTTGCAGACCAGCACCTGAGTACAAATATACAATTGTCGCGGAAGTAACTATATCTAGTGCCATATTTGCTTTCCGTATTTCCCGTAAACGTATTTCAGAATTTGCTACTTCGGAGCATCCCGCAAATGATAGCCCTTCGGCAAGTCGCGTATTTCTTAAAAATCCGCACCAAAAACTCAGGTTGTACGCAGCTTGCCTTCTGCACGCAGCTCTCCTTCATTGTGTTATAGCTAGTCCTAAAAGTTCAGTATCTCCGAAAATAGAATGAAAATGCCCTAAAACAAAAATGCTGATCCAAACTGGGTGGACGGTTCCAACCCGACGACGGTGCAGTTTCCCTTGTCTGTTTTTGGGAGAGAGTTTGTAAGAAAATGAAAAAATATTTTCGTTAACGTAACTGATAATGTACACCGCGCAAACGGAACGGGATATGGAGCGACACTTCAAGGGTCAAATACTATTGGCTCTAATTATAATTGAGAGGTATGTCTGGTGGAAACACTTTACGTGGACGAAAAGGAGCGCGCCCCGCATACAGCCTATGTAATTCAATTGTGAAAAGCGAATACCATTTATAAATATTACTCTTTGCTTAACCAGTTTGTAACAAATCACAATGAGACTGAGCTTGAACAAAGTTGTTTTATAGGTATTAATGCTTCTAAGGTGCAGTTCTAAGGTAATATTTAAACATTTGTTCTTATATTTCATTTAGAGACTCTAGATTACATTTTTTCCACAAAAAATAACAAATGACCGAGATGCACTGGAAATAAATATGCGTATTCAATCCTTAGGTTGGGATATGCTATGAATTCATACAATATGGAGGAAAACGAATATAATATAGATTTATAGAAATGTCAGTATGAAAGGCCCATTTTATATATCAAGTTTACAACAGACCAATTTCTTGTAGGGGTATTTTTTAATAAAGGTACGTTATAGTAAACGTTAGTGATGAAACGTACGGCCACGCAACAATATGGTACAGAAACATTTCCTGAGACATCTACCATCAACGAGGCATAGATTTTAGTTGGCGGCATGATCATCATAACCATCATCATCGTGCTCAGATTTATTCAGCTAATCCGCACGTAGTACCAGACCATAGCTCGCTTGCGAGTGATGGTTCGTTATTACTGATCAAAAAACAAACCAATAGTACAGCCTACTGTTTCTACCACAGAGCTTCCTAGTTACCTGATACACCATCATCAATAAGCTGACACCAATGATAAGTAGAAGTACCATCATTCTTGTCAATATGGACTCCGTCTAGGAGCAAGGAGTCAATCTGATTCCTTGCTTCAAACTCATGACCTTATACAAAAAAACCTGCACTGTCGACAACCAATATCTCATTCTTCAGCCTAATTACAGAATAATTTCACGAATTTTTCTATAAATAATCGATAATCGTGATTTTACGCTAAACGTACCCATCAAGGCGCAGTCATAGTCCATTAATTGAGCGACAAACGCGAAAGCAGCTGAGTAAATTTCCGTAAAGAGCTCTCTTCGTGCTTCGGAGTGTTCTCAGCAATTCTTTGTCTTGAAATGTAATTTTAAAATGAATGTTTTGAGTTCGCCTTTTTTACACTGATTCGGTGCAGGCCAGTACGTTAGTTCGAACTAGTATATCGCGAATTGAGTAAATGACTTTAATTCCAAAGTGTACCTATCACGACCTACCTCCGAAAACCTGCAAGGCGCCTACAAGCCTTGCACTAATCCGACTGACGGAATTTTCTACAGCACAACATAACACAATAATGAAGAAGACCAGAAGCGCAAGAGAGCACGATGTTCCTGCTAGTGCGACAGCCAAACGCCACCACGGAGAAGGAACCGCTAAGAGGTGCGCATATCGTCCGCAGTCCATTACCACCTCAAGCCTGAAATGCGGTGTAAAAATGACTTCTTTGTCAAATTTATTATCTTAGTTTTTTATTCTATAGAAATTGATAAAAAAAAAAAAGTGCGATGACTACACAAGTCGAATAAACAAGTCAAGATATATAAAAAAAACAAGCACGAAGTTAAGGTGTTTGAACTACTGTTGTTACGAGCACTGAATAATCACAAAAAGACTTCATCTTTCAAATAAAAATTAACAGAAAGGTTGTTTTGAGGGACAATTTATAATCCTAACTAAACATTATTAACTAAGAAAATTGCACAATACTCTCTGTAGATTGTTATACCATCAAAGAAGTTTCTTAATAGAAGGACTGGAAACAAAGCTATAAAAACTGGTATAAGAGGTGCACCTGTCGACGAACACGCATACCCACAGTGAAATATTAACTAAAAAATCAACGAATGGTATGAGAGAAGATTAGCTATATATTAAATTAGAATGGGTTATTCTGGCCGGAAGTGAGCGCACCAGCACATTCAGTGGGAAGCGGGGACGGGCTGAGTCGGCAAGGAAAAGGGCAAAGCCAAAAAAGCACGCCGATCAGAAAATAAGTTCCGGAAGAATATGAAAGGACAATCTCAAAGTAGAGTGATAACGAAGGCAAGGGTGATCAGCGAGACTCTACTATTCTCTGGGGTTAGGCTTCGAAGGAGAGCTGAGTTACGGACTCAGAGGCGATGTCGGACTGCTGTCACCATACATACCATTACGTAACTTGGTAGCGTAACTAACAATGAGAAACGATCCCGCAGGAGCCCCTGAATCCAGACGTACAAAA
>MNPL01013655.1:1021-75352 GCA_002081605.1 Tropilaelaps mercedesae | reverse complement strand
TATATATATATATATATATAGATATGGATATCCATATATATATATATAAGACCGTCCCGATTCCTAGTATGGGAATTGTAAATTCCTGAAGTGTAATATTAAGAATAACGATACGATGCCTAGTTACATTTTACTTAAGTGGTCTTGATAAATTCTGAATCGGGTGTGCAACTTAAAGCATAACTGGCTTATGAAAGCGGCCCTACCAGAAAGCGTGCTCCAATCAAAAAAGTGCTCCGGGTAAGCGCGAAAACAGCCGAAGGCGAAAGAAGCTACTTTGACGCCACTCGCTTCTCGGGTTTACAGGTGTTGGGACCGCTTTCGTTGAGGTGGGACACCCGACGGACGACCCCCACCAATTGCTTCGGTAGGCGCTCGTCGCCCTTCGGCACATGGTGCCATTAAATAAAGACCCAGGCTGAAGGGTGAAAATTAGTGCGGCATAGGTTTTAGTGATGTAGGCACGCCCTCAGCGTGAGTACGACACTACCTGGGCAAACACCCTGTTGTGAAGCCAGAATGTGTATGAAAGTTTCTTCGTCGCAGAAAAAGTTCTAGTATATAGTGAACTACATGTTTTAACGTCCTAATTCGAATATATGCTATTAACGTATTAACTATAAATATAATGCACCTCCAACCTCTTCTATGTTCTTGAGTACGTTAACACACAGAAAATTTATGCTGACAGATTGACTCGAGACAACCAATCTTTTAATAACCAAAATATCTCGACCTTTCCTGCATTTTTACAATTGAAAGTTTTTCCCTAGCATTAACGAAGAAATTTAAGGGAAAGATATCCTTTGACACAAAACATGTGCCCGCTCAACTTCTTGCTGTGAAAGCCAACAGCTGTACAAAAATGAAGACAGTCTCTTTTTGTAAATGTAAACATTTATCCCAGTAGAGTTAAAGTAGTAAATCCCAGGTTTCCAAATAATCTTTATCTCTGAAACGTCGACGTAGTTAGTGTGTTGTGTCATCTCCCACCCGCTAAAACGATATTAACTCACGAAGAGAAGCAGAGGTGCCAGCTCCAATGGCTGCGTACAGCTGTTCATGAATTCCTCACGTTGCCATATTCCTAGAAACCTCTGGAAATACCTGATAAACAGTACGAACTTCTACCATCATTGCGGTCTACACATGTATTTTTCTTTTTATTACTCATATGAGTTCTGTAGTTTTCGAAGTTTGTTTTTGCTGCCATGCCATCATGCATGCGTGGCCTCGTAATTAACAAACCTATTGCTTCACGTCGATGCCAGTGGGCTTAAGCAGGTATTACCACGTACAGATAAATGCAATTAAACGCTTCCATATAAATACAGATTTTGGGTTTTTCCAATTTCTGATATTATATCGTTGTGCAATTTTACATTTTCATCATAACCTCATTCACCGAAAATCTAGCATGATACTCATTCTAAAAACAACCCGATATTACTCTAAGCTCTCTTGGAACGTACGCCTCCGTTGCCCAGAAACACCTCAGATCCTCTCAAGCGCTTCGCTTCTCAAGTGCTAAATCGGTCTATCCATTGAAATTGGTCGGAATTTCACAGTTTCTCCGTTAGTAGTTCTTTTTCGTACTTGTATACAACTTCAGTAGCATTCTATCTCGCATTTCGTCTTTAAGAAAACTACTCATGCTCCTTCTGTTGGAAATAATGTCTAATGGTACTTATAACAGACCTCTGCGGTATTGTTGAGAAGACACGCGATTCCAGTGTGTCCTAACAACAGAATCCGATAATCCCACAGAATATCGGTTTTTTATATTCACTGAGCTTTCGCTTGAATATTGAACCCGCTTTACTTCCCTGTGTGGTCCCATATCAACTATAATATTAGTCGAGCTAACCACATTCCGGGTTTCCTTTTTCAGTAATATGTAAAAGCACTGTTTACGGCGGACGTTATTAAACATTTTAACCTTTGCTCCCATGAGCAATCCTTACATTAGCTTTAGGTATTTCATCTAGCTTTTTGGGAAGCTCAAATGTATTCAAATTGCCGTCATTTATGTTATGTTTTTATTAATAACAAATCGCACAATTTACTAAGCAACCTCTTGCCTGCATTCGCAAAGTCTTGCGAAATTTTTTATTCATACTGTTAAAAAGGAATTCCATTGTATAATGAATTAAATTTTTAAGTTGGTCTTCCAGTGTAACCTAATTATAAGCAAAGTGTAAAAAAAATTAATCAAATGGAGTCGTTCCTTTTGTGCACTCCAATGGCAAGAGTCAGTTTAATCTACATTGATGCTACTTTTGTATAAAGGGCCCGTTTGTTAGTTTATGACCCTTCACGGAATAAGTCGTATTTTTACAAGGTCACCTGGACCGAGTAAGCCAGCTGTATCAAGAGAAAGCGCTTATTTCAATGCTCATTGTTGCTTGAATAGTACCATGTAAACCGGTGAATATATGCCCCTGGACTCCTGTACCTACAAGCGCGTAGATGGCCATGCTTCATAGAATAATAACTGGTTGTGAAATAAGGACCGCCGATACTATATTAAGTAACCGTCTGCCAATTCAAACTAAGGAATTATAAAAAAAATCTAGTCTCGATAATATGTTTGTCGTTAGAATTTATTCAAGCTGACGCTATTACTTTCTTCCTGGAGTGAGTATATTTCGTCGAGACTCTGTCTGATGGCCTACTTTTAAGCGGCTATTATACGCTCAGTCTGACAATCAGTTTTTATATTCTAGCTAGGAATAGTAATAGAAAAAAATAGATTTCTATTCCTAGCTTGCTTTTCTCCTCTCTCTTCACATACTACATCTCCTCAGGATACGCCAAAATATTTTATTTACGCCCTGTTAAGAGGCAAAGAATACATTTTCAAATAAATATTCACTAAATTTAATGCATTTGTGAAGCTGGGCAGTCACTCAACAGTGCTTGGAAAAATCGAATTAAAAAAGTAAATTTAGATCGAGTATTTCGAATACGAAAACTTTCTGAAAAAATTATGGTTTAGCAGTAACGACAAGAAATATAGGACATAACTTGAAAAATAATAATCCCGTTGTGTTCATAAATTACGAAGATACTATTTATGTAAATCTCCAGAAACATGCGAACCTTGAGAACGGCATCATCTTGCGTCTGGGAAGAAAACCCCTGCAAATAAACAGCCACAGTTGACACAAAACAAAAATAACAGCAAATATGATTAAATAACGAACTTAAAGGGAAAAGTTTATTCTGTCAATAGCTGTTGCGAAGTTCGGTGCTATCTTTAGTAATAGTAATCATCATCATCAACATTATTATTCTGCAAACAGATACGCATTTAAATCGTGGAAGATTAACAGAATTTGACCGGTTCTTGGAAATCTAAGTTCGGAATGGTTCTTGTTTATAATAGAAGTCGTCCAATAACTGTCGGTATATAGAGCTAAATGAATGTTTCTTGTTACAAATCATAGGCATTTAACGGCAACCATTATGACATTCCATAGAACTTTTAAATCTGCCCTTACATAAGATATTTTTGCGGCGCTGGGAGTGGGAGTTCTACCCTGGAAAAGGTTCACTTCAGTTCATAACCTTAAATACTACTTTGCCTAATGGGGTTAATCAATACGAGTAACTAATAGCATGTCGAAAAGCTTAGATGCTACGGCCACGAAATCTGGGCTTTAAGTAGGTAAAATATAGGAAACGTACGAAAAATGTCTTAAATTTGCGTACTAGCACTATTAATTGCTTGTTTAGGGTTAATATTACAAACTATAACCAAAATCTGAGCTCTTAATAGAAAAAATATTGTACTAACACATTTTGCGGTCCGTTATCTACAAACGTTAAACTTTCTATGGAAATCATCTATGATGTTAGAATATTTACACTTGCTTATACTGCAGAACTCTGCGTATCCGAATACTACTCGTGTAGCACGTAATTTTTATACGGAAAGTATAGAGTTCCAAATATCGATGTAAATAGCCCATAGCAGGATTATATCACTTCTTTACCATTTCTTTATCACTTCTTTTTAGAATAAAGGTGTTAGGCATTGTGATCCACTAGATCTCCAGTTTATAACAAATTACAAATTGTTTCCAGTTGCTCTTTTAATACAAGACTAAAATTTTTTGTTTTGCTAATTGTGCTTATAAAACCCTTAAGTACTCTCTTACCTTGCAGCATTTTACTTCAGTAATTTAAAGTACTTATGTAATTTGCTTACTGAGATAAGCTATAGAAGTCTCAGAGCAAAATGAGGAACACCATAATTAAAGAGTTAATTTCTTGTTTACAGAATCTTTCCACAAACCACCCCTAAAGCACAGTCGAGACTAATGTTTATATACTCAAATTTCTCTTTCCTTGGTTATATACGTATTTCTATATACGATAAAACATTATATATTGCGTGGGCGTGAGGTTCGGGTAATATTACTAGATCTTGACAGCGACGACTGGTCTTGACCACTTACAAATTGAGTCGCCGACGTCATTGAAATAAGACCGCAATTTTTTACAATATTTGGCGTTGTAATCAATCCTTTAATAGTGTGCGGGCACTACAAAAATATACGTGTTTGTTAATAAAAAATGCTGGCAGGAGATTAGCCGGAGAATTAATATCTAGAACAGTTGCTCACACATCTAAATTCTGTTCTTGTTGAAATGTTTCAGTGCACGACCTTCCCAAACCTTTTCTTTTTCAATAAATTTACTAGGACGATTTTCTAATAAATTGTGGAAACGTAGGCAATTAGGCATCCACTGACCGCCTCAGTATTTGTTAATTCCTAACGGATATATAGCAGTCTTCATATTTTTCTCTCGGAGTTAGGTGAACCTCTGATTGACATCTTCTCGAAATTACAGTTAGCCACACATTAAAAAACTTGACTATCAAACAAACATTGATAATCAAATGCGTGCAAATAGACTGTCATTACGTAAGCCCCTACGATTCTATTCAGGCATGAAGAAATAATATTCGAATTTGTATAACCCCACTTTAAAAAAAAATAACTTTATCAAACGAGCACAACTTGAAAGCACAGATACTTTGGTAGACGCAGTGATGCACCGAAAGAGTTTCAATAAATATCAAGACCTCAAAGAGTTTTGCGGATCTCTCACATTAAGTGTAGAAATAATAGTGTCCAAAATTAATAGATTTTTGCGTACTCTCATTTTAGTCATTAAATCAGCTTTTCCGCTTAACTTCATGCCGATGGCAGCAGTTGAACGCTCTACCGACACCCACAGTGCAAGTGTGCTAATTTAGATATCACTGGGGCACAACAGTTTGGGGGCTTTCCCCCTTTTATGCTCTCGAATTGCATCTTTCTCTCATATTTATAAACGAAAAAGCAAAGAAGTGGAGCGTTTATGCTTCCAGCAACTTGCAATTCCGTAACTAAAGAACAACAGTACTTTATTATGGCAATTTTTAGATTTTCCTCCTTTTTTAGTCGTCCCAATTAGAGCCTTAACAATAAAACGTATCCGGGTTTCATTTTACCTTGCGAAAGCCATACGGGAGCTAAATCAGCATGGCTCTGGGTTCGTGTACTTACATGTTTTCAAACTTCCTTGCAATTTTTAAAACCATTCGCGTCAGTCATTACTTGCTCGAATTCTGGGGACTGAAAGTCGTTTATTTCGCATAATTCATTATAATAATTAATTATCATTATGAAAATATTTATTATTATTACATTTCATTATCATAATAATAATGACGATAATAAAAATAATGATGATAACACCAATGCGGTGCGAAATTCAAATTTTCTGATGTGTCGCTACGCCCTTTCTTATTCAACTTAAGGCACAGTCATTAAAATGTCAGAAAACTAATTGGCTGTTTGGAAACATCCAACGTGTACGCACTGTACTTCATCTCCATCACTTTGTACTGGATTTTCAGATAAGGAAGAAGCTTTCCTATAGATATTTGCTCACTCAACAAGAAGTGATAAATGCTATACCGTTTGTAGCCAAACTTAAGAGCCCGATCTGATACTGAAATTGAAATAATTTCGGTACGCAGCAATATAAACGATATAAATTTTCGACAGACTAACGAGACAAAAATCTGTAGGTTTACGCCAGTTATGTGCTGGTTAATATTAAATGGGTTTGACATCATAAACCTCGAGCATTACCCTTTAAATGACTTTCTAAGATACTTTTTAATATAGCATATGACGTTGCGACGGTGTAAAATGTACCTGCTTGTTAGAAGCACTGTCTAGTAAATGACCTTAAACATTAGTAGTAAAACCATGTATCAAGTAAGCTACTTTTCGTGTGTTCCATTGAAAACATCAGCCACGGTATATTGCTTCATTCAATACAACAGTGTAATCAACTAGTGTCAGGCACACCTACTTTACGAGAAGTCGAACTTGACTAACGTATATTGGAAAACGTGACAGAACTTATAGCAAATGAGAATAACTAGATAAGAATAGCAGCGAATAGTTAGTACATTATTTCAGAGATTGTTCTCACTTTATTTAATAGTAGCATAGTAAACCTAGCGCATAGTCCCAGAAATTTCGTGGAACAGCACAGCACGTGGTGCGAAAGTTTTCCGAAAAGAGAATTGTAAGGATAAACGATATAATGTTTCCTGACTGCCATGTTATAGGTATAATTAATATACATCGGTACATAATACAGCATATTTTTGATTAACCAAGCCTTTATTTAAGTGATGGGGCGTCTTCCAGCTTAAAAAAACATAGACATCAACCGTAGACTTGTTTGTCGTCGTCGTCCGCCCGTTCGTCAATGGTGATGCTTCTCTAAGCCTGACTATATCCATCAGATTTTTCGCATCTCGATACTGTTGGTTAATTAGCTACTTTCTCCACCCAACAACTATTCAAGCCGAAACCTGCTTCAGGTGCTTTTCGCCCCACTCGTTTGATCAGCCAGTTTCAGATCGGGTCAAAGATGTTGACGCCAACAGTGATAGTGTACAAAACATCCACTTGAAATACTCCAGAAAAATATTGCAAAGCAGGTATTATTAGGCAAAAGAAAGAAAGAAAAAGGCATTTTTGGGTAAAACAAAATGAAAGATATGTATTCGTATGTTGTCTACCCCTATTGCATCAGTAAAATATCACTGTGGCATTACCAGGGTAAACAATTTGAAATTCGTCTTCATCACATTGTAGTTCTCACGTACCTTTGTGCGTTACAGGAGGTGTATAATTCCAATAAGTTTAGACACAATGTAATAAGGTGAAACATTAGACAACTTGAATATAGCTATCATACGCGAGTTACTAAAAGATACGATCTCGGAAACAGCAACGCCTGCAAAATGTTAGTTTCGAGTGGTCTAAGCTAACATGAGGTAATAAATTTTGAATGACACAAGACCATTTGAACGTTGTAATAATTGTTCTATTAAAAAATTAACACACCTATATCACGGCGTTTATAGAATAAAATCACATGTTAAAACATCAGAGATAATGGGAAATAATCAAATTTAATAAGAGTAATAAGAGCATTAATAGATTCCACGAACAAGTCAATTATTACAGCATTGTTTTGAATACTATTTTTAATAGTTTGCACAGAAAAAAATTCAAAACGAACTTTTTCTACACACTTCAAAGAATAATTTGTCTATAAAAGATCAAAGATTAAACTACAGAAAGGTGATAGCGGCACGCTATGTTTAGAATGCATTACTAATGTGGACATAAGTGTGCCCATGTGCCATCCTGGTCAAATGACATCTGAAACAACAAAACTTTCCTTCTTCTAATCATACTTTCTTAAATAATTCTGTCAGAAATATTTACCTGGTGTTTCTGCGAATTTGGATCATATTATGAAAGCATAAATACGAAAAAATGCAATAAAAGCCACGCCAAATTGTTGCCAGTAAAGAAGAGATAATTTATGCCATTACTAAACTCAATCGAATCGACCAAAATGCATCATCATTATTCAAAAATTTAGCTCAGCTAAAAGCCTTATGTGGATTCTAAGTTAATATAAAGTAATATTCTTCGTTATTTATGCGATAACAAAGTGTGCTTCGCGGTATGGCTGAGGCGGACCTATGGCCAGGTAATTGGAAGCACTAGAATCATAGCAAATACCATAAATACTAACATAAGAAAACGAAAGCATACGCAGAACTGCATATGTATACCTTTGGTGCATAATTTCTGTAAATATTATGAAAGAGATCTTGGTCAATACCAATACATTAAACTAAATTCTAGCCGAGAATTGAATCTAAATCTTTTCCGTGCGATTTGTAATACAGTACGCTAGATAAATATAAAAAAACTGAGGTATCCTACAATCTTGTTATAACCTCTCCATCTTAACTAACATACCCTCTGATCTTTGACATCTGCACTACGCCTTACGGTATTCTTCCTGTTTGTGTTTAGGCCATCATAATTAGGCGAAAAGTCTGTTACTGAACGTCAAATGTGTTCAAAAAATTAAAACTTTGCGAAAAACTAGGGTTGGTTGCATAAAATTAAGTGGTGCCATATAATTTCAAATAATTTACAAATATATTTAGATCCATTGCTCCTATGTCAATTTCTGAAACAGCTCTGTAAACCTTTGTGCACGCGCATTGTCCAATTCTATATTATCATAGGAAAACCTATCAATTCCTTCATGTTAACTAATTTCAGCATTCTGACAACTTCGCAAACCAGATGGGCTATTAATTTTATGTTTGAAATCTTTAATTTTTGTACAATATATAAATAGTATAGATAATAAATGATATATTAATAATGTAGGCTAGTTGGTAAGTAGTATTTTGAAATTGTGTCCAGTCGTTCCTCGTTATAAAAAGACAAAGTTCGTCCCTTTGGATTTACTTTGGGTTAGTATTAAATTGCTTTATCGACTGGTTTTTAAACTCGACTATAAACATATGGAACAAAATGCGCTTCAGGGGTACATATTTGGGTACACATGGCAATTTATATGCTGTAAGTTTCAAATTTATTTCTGGTTTTTAGAAGGAAATGTTATTTATTTTGCCAAATGAAAAGGTACAATTCCGTCCGATTGGCGTCATACGAATCGCCGAAATATGACGTTACAGCAATAAGCATTACGAACTAACGAATCGCCGAAATATGACGTTACACCAATAGGCATTACGAACTAAGCATAAAATATCAGCCATATATAGATAATGCAGGAAATTGTTCTCGTGGTTTAAACCATGAGAGGAATTGTCAATTTAAAGGCTTAACATAGCGAAAAAATGCACGTTTAGTTTGAAGCAACAGCACTCACTACGGACAACTATTTTATTTTTAGGACTGACCATCAGCCAACATTTAACGTTTACGGTAGCACCCTTTGCATTATTTCGTACGCCCAATGAATCAGATAGGCCCAATGAATGTAAATGTGCAATGGCTGGAATCGAACCAGTATACCTACGCGTCTTCTCCAATCGCAAGGCGCCTGAATGCATTAAGCCACTGACCTCGAAGCAGCACGAACAACTATTGTCGCATAGGATTCTTTTGTAAATGGGAAAATATTTTTCCATGACAAAAACGAAATAATACTGAGAGAAATAGCTTTGAGAAGCTTCATTCTCAGGCGATCATATTTGCCGACAGCTCGCAGAACGGCATCAAAGGAAAATCACTTCTTGAAGTAGAATATCGGAGAACAACTCATGGCATAGGTAACCATAACGTGCGGTAAATAAAGTTATATTAAATATCTCGCAAAAAGGGATATAGCAGAAACACGTTTGTTGTGTTTAGGCGACATTGCCCATGCATTTAGAATACTTGTCATATAATTAGTTGTCTCGTCGCTCAGAACTGCACCCAATTTATAAAGGTATGGATAGAAAGTTTTAAGTCTCATAACGGAGACAAATCAACGCGTGTAGCTTATATATTACAAATTAAACTTAATTTAAGCACATTATATACGTCAAATATACACTAACTGCTTAGTGGTGTTGAGGATGAGCACAATTACACAATGTGTAATAAAATTAACCTACGGTATCTATGAGTACCCGATACTACTTAAATGGCATAAGTTAATTTTACCTGTATATGTCTGCGAAACGTACAATAGAACATAAAAAAATTACTAACAATTTGGTTATGTTTTATTGCACCTTTCGGAGACATTTCTATACAACTTAACTTAAACAACGCCTGTGAAACGTGAAAAAGGACTCAAACAAAGCAATCATATTTTACGGCCATTCGACTCACTTTTTCAAAACACCTATCTTAGTAAGCCTAAGTACGCAAGCTAAGCCTTTATTTAGAGTGTGCCACAAAAAATCTCAATAAATTCTCCCGTTTTAGGAATACATTAATATCTCACAGCAATTCCCATATGTTTGCTCTAACTTATGTAAATAATGAATTACCAGTTACTGGTTAACTCTTCTTTTAAAGAGACAAAGGAAAAAGGTTACTTGATCTCCTAAATAATAAGCAAGAAATTATTTTACCACACTCAACCAGTTTAAGATACCGGTATAGCAAAAATATTGTTGCAAATAATGGATAAATATTTTGGCTAATATGTTTAGAATTCGATTGCCATGTATGATTCATTTTGGTGGTTGATCACCGAGTATAACAGAAACCATATATTAAATAGAGCAGATGCTCACTAGGCGGACTTGGCAAAAATATATCTCAATCCAAGGAATCCCGGCCAGTCCATAGGAGGTGTCCAAAACTTCAGCTTTCAGCTATTCTAAGCCTAACTCAATGCAACCGTCCTTACCCGGAGTTCGGCTCCCTCCATGACGCTTGACATCGCTGACTTTTGCGTTGCACTGTTCGTTGGATGCTCGAAGGTGTCCCGGCACCCGAGCACGTCGACCACACTATAATAGAGACACTGATTTACTTTAAATCATACAAGAATTTTCACCGCACGGGCAATCGGAGAAGAATCGAAGAACACAAAATTCATCATTGATGATTTGTGCCTCGTACGCTTGATGGTTGCCATGGTGACGGTCCTGCGGGCGATTGAAACGAGCTAACCTTCAAAGGACTCTGTCACATCGAATTTGAGTAATAAAATGCTAACTGAATTGTTTTCGTCTTAGTATACCACGATAGTTCCAGGAAAAATATAAGACAATTAGAGATATGCCTAAAAATGGGAAAACTTCGAGAATCAACAAGCGCCATTTTGATTTGTTGAGAAGGAGGGCGAAATCCCGCTAATCCAAAATGGTTACATCCATGATCATGGCTGTTAACAGCTGATCGCCGAGTGAAATGAAATCCTCGTACACTTTGCTCTAAGTAGTGAAAACATTGCTTTGCCTTCGGAGCCTGTTTAGGGTGGGAATCGTTATAGCTGTTAATACAGAGATTCAGTTCGTGTGGTAACAGAGCAGCCGCCCACTCGTTGATCACCGTGTGTTTAATTGGCCGCTTCCTTTTACCCTTTTTTTTCTCAGTGAACTTCTTTTCTTAAATGTCTCAAGCTTCTGTATGTTAAAGCAAAGGTTATTGTGTTGACGCAATACATACGCACATAAAGGCAAAGTGACATGCTGTGTTAACGCTTTTTTTTCCAAAAATTGGGTAAAAATATACATACAACACGGCCGCTTGTTGTGACAGTGTAGGTATGGTCCGTAAGGATGCCACTAAGGAATTCCTTAACATCATCAAGGATTCGGCGTTTAAAGGTACAATCACATATAAGCACCTTCGTAAAAATAGAGAAAAAACAAAGTATTTGAAACTTACAAATTAGAATGAAATATAAATTTTGTTTTTTTTATCACTAGAAGTATTAATACTGAAATGGCAGCATTGCGCTTTCGTACGTTTCTATGTTATCGCTTACGTTGTTCTCGTTGTTATGTGTTTTGCTGCTATCGTTTGCTGCGGCAATGGGAAACGCGCAATCAGCCTTGCAAACGTGTACAGTTCTCGCAACAGTCACCTGCGAGTTTAACTCAGCTACCTAAATCATATGTTCATGGTTCGACACATACGTTTTATGTTGTTATAATAGCTAGCAGAGTCGTAATTGTTCGTTACTGCTATGCCAGCAAGACAGTTGCAATTAGGCTATTGAAACTGATATTTCTCTATATAGGCGACTATTATTTCATGGAGTCAAGAAAAGGGGCACGCCCTGATAGAGAACGTATTTAGAGCCAGATTTACGTCAAATTTGAATTTAGAGTGCTGTTACTTTATTACGGCAGAGTTAATGAGGATGGTGACTACCGGTTATAGTGACGACGGACATCCATGACTAGTAAAGGAATCGGGGCTGTTCAGTCAGTCTCGTCAATGTATTTTTCATGCCGAATCTGTGCTATTATAATACAAATGAAACAAAATTTAATTGTCATTAACCGTTAGAAAAGCATTAGCTAGTGGCGCGTTTTAAGCGAGATTTCGGTGTAATTTTCAATATTTCAAAATAATCTACCAGGGGTATTTGGGGAAATACAGAACAAGATTAAATGTTTTGAATTTGTTGGTTTATGATATTAGTCGGCTTCCTAGGGTATCTATGAGTACCTGTGTCGAGTACCTGTGCCAGTCTCTTCCGAACGACCCTATTGATGGTATAATTTAGGATAAGAAGGAGTTAGCCCGATACTCAGATGGTTTTTGAGACCATGAAAAGTGGGTTTTGTCGTATGACTATAAAAAGAAACAGACACTCCCCCATAAGGTGTTTCCGATATAAACGCATTATTTTATCTCGAATGAGTAGTCAAGCGTGGCTTCAGATTTGACTCAAAATATTGATATATTTAGTTTTCGGGCTATGGCAGCATGAATACTCGCTGATCAACACGTGTCTTCAATACGCAGTTTTCTGGTGTGGCCTACCGGAACCTCTATTTGATGATACTGAAGCTTTCAAACACGTAGACAGAAAGCAACTCTATTTCCGTATTTCTCTGCAAATATTTCGTATATCATACCAAATGTTCGAAGTAGAACGTTGATATTAAATAACTGGTTATTTTATTTTTTATGAGCTATATTTGCATAATACGTAGAGTAGGTCTGTCGCATATTTTTTAGAGCCTAATGACGTTATAACACCTGGATACCACATGTGTACTAGAGAACAGGACGCGTATCCGTATGCTATTCATAGACCTCTTTCGCTCTCGGGACAGTTCTGATGTAAGCGAGCTGGCTGTCAACCTGAACAACGGACAATTATAATATTTACTGAAGATAATAACTATATTCAATTTCGTAATCAGGTATGTGCGACGATATGTTCTAGGAGATATTTAAATCACCAAAATTTTGTCACACAAGCTTCGGACGTGACCTTTTATAGGCTGACATACCGTAATACTGCGACTTAACTGGTGAGATATAGATGAGTGTACCATATACATTTGCAAAATGTGTTGTTAAGGCACCAGCATTTTCTGAGAAAAATACAGCAACTTGAAGCTATTTGAAATGCGGCCCTTAGAAATCTCATAACGCAGAATACTTAACCCTCCGAAATCAAAGAATTCGTTTCTAGTTCATGTTCCTACATATCTGCTCTCAGTCCGCCTCAGTTCTACCTCGTGCCAGAATAATATTCCGCCGAAAGAAAAGGTTGTTAAGTTCTTTGTATGAGCAATTTTTTGTAATGCAACACCATTATTAGATCTAGAAATATTTCCATGACACATTTGTTTGAATTTCTCGCGTTATGTTAAGAGACGGCAATTCCTTCAGACGTTATGTGTTAGGCTTTGACCATGAACCTTATAGAACTTTTAGCTACAGAATCCTTTTGTATATGTAATGGGGTAATGCGACGTTCCTTACGGAAGTTTTGCTGAGAAGATAAGAGCGCAGAGACACTGAGTGGGAGCAGCAGCGGAGAACACTGGGCTAAGAAGAAATCACGCATACAAGGCGCAATATCGAATATATCAATTGGGATACTTACATTTTTATAGAGTTTCTATCAGAAGTTTTACAATAATCTTGTAAAGGTCTTTAATTTCGGTTAACGTAAAACAATGCTATGTACAAACTGGGAATACATTATCTTGCTATCATTACGTCCCTTAGAACTGAAGAGAACATGCAGATGTACAGCAGATATATTTTTAGGGGTGACCATCAGTTAACATTTAACGTCTACGGTACCGCTTTTTGCATTACCTCGTAAGACAGATGCCATAACTGTAAATGTGCAACGACGGGGATTCGAGCCCGTGCACCTACGTGTCTCGACAGGCCGTAAGGTAGACGCGAATGCATTAAACCACCGAGCTCGACACGTTCAACGCATATACTTAGTTATAGCATGTGATTGGAAAACCTTCAATTAGAAATCTGATTTCTAGCTATAAAACAACGGAAGTTTTTTTACAAGAATGACTTACGAGGTGAAAGGTTTGGAAGATATGAGAGCTGTAATACAGTTTTGGTGCATAATATAGTAGTTTAGGGCAGAATTGCTTGAAGCACCGTTTGAATTCTGCTTTGATTAGGTGAATGATAGAAGTTAGATTTCGGTGAAGCCTTACAATACCCCGCAAAATAATACTCCAATAACAAAAACGGAATTTTATAAAAAAAACTACTATTATGCTACCCTCTTTAAATTGACTTACTCTTCAGGCACGCACTTGGTACATCCAGACAGGCAGAGGATGATCTGTGTATTCTACCGCAACGTTTTCAGGAAATGTGTTGAAAACTTGGGGGCCTGACGGCTCGTTCTCTTCTTTCACCACCTCCTTGAGAAAATGTTCGAACGACTCCGTTTGAAGTTGCTTCTTTTTCAGCTTGAACAGGAAGATAGTGTTTAAGTTCCTCACCGATCGACTTTGAAAGACCACGAGATCCGCGTACTGCGTTTTCCCAAAGACTTCGTAACATAGAATCAAATGAACAGTCACATCTGTTTCTCTGAAGTCGCATAGCACGTATGTTTCAGTATTGGTTTTATTTGCGCCTAACATCGAACTCTGTAAATTGTTCGTGCGCGAAAGGCAACTGAGTCTAATGGTGAAGCTCACTATGCCGGCAAAGTTATGCTCATTCCTCCTTTAAGGTTTTAATAATCCCTCTTAATACAGTCATTCTTAACTGCCATCGAACTATGGCTCATTTTCCCTGCTAGTAGTTCCTACGCGAGCCAGCTCCAATAGGTTTTCGATCGAAATGTACGGTCATTTAATTTTGTCAGCATCCGTCGAGTTAACCTAATTATATCTTGTTTTTCGCCATCAGTAAAGTCATGTCCTGTTTATAAGGAAATGCATGAAGGGCCGGAAGTTCGGCAGTCGTTATCAGAAGCCTTTGTTTATTTTTTGAAGCTCCACTGATTTTTGATACGATTTGCGTAATGTGTAACTCATTGAGCCACGTGCTTGACTTATACCTGCGCTCTTATTTTTGTATCACGTGTAACCCCAAATGTGGCTCGCTATTGTTTAATAGGGCAGATTGTCATCACCTGGTTACACTTTTCATTTTCTTCTTGCCTATAAGGTACATGCCTCCATTCGTAAAATGAAGCTTTAAGTTGCGGGCCTCATCGACACCAACTTCCTGGATGGAATTTTTACTAAAAATTGCAATCTGGGGCACCGAATTGTCAGTATGCCGACATACGAATTTTTCGGTCTCAAGCCTCCGTGCTGGACCGAATCATAAAGTCTGGGCGCTGGTACTTGCCTTTCAGCAGCCGGTCTTCTCTCCCCAAGCAGGATAAGATCGCTCGGTGCAGATACAAAGGAACCCTTTCCACCTATTTGCCTGGGTAATATTTCTTTGGCCTATAGAATTGAAGGTTTTTTCTAGGAGGGTAAGTAGTACGAATCCTCTGACTGTAGAGGTTTGATATTTTTTCTATTTGTACCAGAATGTTAACCAGAACCTCGTGTATCGATCGAGTTTTTCTGAAGCCATTTTAAACATTTGATAAGGCATTTCAATTTCAATTTTCTCGTTATGTTGACTAATTAAAATATTCTGGAAGAGCTTATCTATGATGCCCAAAAAGGACGCATAGGTAGGTGTAAGGGCCTGTCAGACTTCGTTTGGCATTCAGAGCTAAATCTATTTTCTTACAAAGCTTCAGAAATATCTCCTTCTTAAGTACTTGCCTACTCCCTGAAGGGGTTGTTAACCGGAGACGATTTTCACGTTCTTAAAGGTGATTAGTTTTAGACTTAGCACCTTGCCCTATAATAGCCATTATGAAATTTCATCTGTTTGTCGCAAGTTAAAGGTTCTTTAAGAGATCCGGCGTCGATGGGGAACGGCGGACTATCTTCCGCAGCTCTTCTGGGATTAGATCTGATGGGTCTACCGGAGCTTGCACGTCAGGAAATGGTACGGCAGGTCTCATATATTACACCCTTTTACACTGACTCAATAGCCTTTTAATCTCAATCAAGCCTCATAGAACTTCGCCGTCTGGGATCTTGCCCAAGTAAATGTTCTTCGGGTTCTCTTTTTTCACGTCTTTGTTTCGATTTTACGCAAGCTGTTCATGTCTTGTGCGACCTTGTGCTGACTTTATGGAGGTGTAAATTTGGTCTTGATGACCCCTTCATTACAGTGGTACCCGGAGGGGCAATGTTCCCAAACTTGATTTCAGGGATTTATCTTTTCACACGTTGCATTGAGCAGGCTCACTATAGTATACAATTTTCGTCTTCTTCGATCCTCAGGATGGCATTGTTAAGCCTGTATATTTGCTAACATCTGCTTGGTGGTCAAGTGACGACTGCGTCGGGAACTGCGAGGGTGAAACATAGTTGTGATCTCTCAGTCACCCATCATCTGGCCGCCAGCAGAAAGGCTTATTTATTGACGGTGCTTAAATCAATAGACACGATCTGCACCCTGTTGTAAAAAATGGACGGCTATCCAGAACTAGTCGATGCTTTTTGGCGATCCAGTCCCGTAAAGTCAAAGCTTTTAAAATTGTGATGTGACTCCTTCATGCGACAATTGGGTGAAATCGGCAATGAACGCCACCGCCTTGTTCTCGTGGGATCGTGTGCTTATGCCGGGTAAATACAGATACCCCTGAAAGAATACATGTGTATTTTCCAGAACCCCGAGTTCCCACTGCTATGTTCTGACCCAGACTGCTCTATCAGACTGCTTTGTTTACCTTCGAGTGCAACTCCCAGTCCGCCCGGCCTGGTGTCAAACCTTATCTGTCAGCAGCCAGTAGGATAGTAATTTTATCCTTTTCGCCGGGAGAGGGGGCCGCTTGAATTTTTCTCCTACGCCCGCCCTTTTCTTCTTCATTTGGTTAGTTCCCCTTCTTCGCTTTTAAGGAGCTTCCTAACCGTCACCTTCCATTCCATCGTTTTTATGAAGTCCATATTAACCGCCGGAGTGTATCTGCAAAATCTTTGCCCTGCTTAATGTTCATGATTTATCAGCCCCCCTCCCATGAATTCCTATGTGCTACTCATCTTAAAAGACAGCTGGCGCTATCACTTGCAAACTCGCCACGACCGTACCCGCTGGGAACTGTATGCCATTTCCCTTAACAAGACCTGTCTGTGTGGAATTTTCGGAAGAATGGCTTAGATCTCGCTCTGAGCAACGGGCCAAACAGTGGCGACTTTTAGATCTTTGGTAACTTCTTCTGCCACAACTGTGATGGCCTATATTAATTCTTCAGGGTATCTTAGATCTGTTCCTGTTCATTGCGACCCTTTTGAAGCCTTTGACTGTTTCCTCTCCTTTAGTGACTTAATAGCAGGCTTTTTCCTTAGGATTACTACGATGCATAGGTAGTGATACTCCCTACTATTATTTTTGTCATTCCCATTCTTCAGTTGTTCACTACCCCGTAGTCAATCCCTAACTCTGTGTACCGACTTCTTCACCTGAAACGTTAATATGGTGGGATACCTGGTTTCTGCTCGTTGGCGAGACACTTGCGTACTCATCGTAGTGGGAAGGGGCCTCAGAACTCTATCCCAAATCTTAGAGGTTGCCCTTGCAATATCTATTCCCTTGCCTACCACTTCGGGCGATGAAGTTGCCCTCAGCTGTTGTCGTTACTAAAGTCTTTTCCTTCTGGTCGATAGTTGCCGACACTAATTCTGCAGAGAAAACGCGCAAACATGCCTAGAACTAGATATGTAAGCCATTTTGTTCTATGTCGTCCTATTGGCCTTACCTTTTGAAGATGAGATTTAAAAATCTGCCGCGCCAATTGTGCCGCATTTTGCACACAGACCTGGACCACACATTTGAACCGTACACTTTTCGTCATAATTCAGCCTTCGTGGTCCTCAGTCTTCGCTCAAAAAGCATGATATGAGCTTAAAGAATTCGGAAATATATACTACTGTATACAACTCTGAATATGCCTCACAACAGAACCACTACTTTTCGGAGAATTATCGGTGTAGAAGAGCGGGTAGAGATTCGACTTCTTTGAAGCCTACGGTGAACCACAATCAATCGCGGCACCGGTAGTGGAAAATTAGAAACTGTGTAATAAACATGCGTGTATAGGATCTATTCACTTTTGCCAACTGCCAACGTTAAATTGTTCTCTATATATATATATATATATATATATATATATATGTGTGCCCTGTATATCCTTTTTATTAACATTTAATTACGTATTTTATTAACATAAAAGCCTAAGCTCCGTTTTGCGGCGTCGTAGACTACATGGCTTTAGGTAATTGATTACATCGCCTAGAAGGAGATCCTGTTGCGAGACACGTTATCGTCTTCACCATGACGTGTTGAGTATGAATAGCAGATGTCTTGACAATGGGGCCGTTTTCTAAGCTTTCCTAGAATGATTTAGGGCGCAGGGCGCTATTTGATGGGTTATTATATTTAAGTACCTAATAAAGTTCATTATTTTACTTATAAACGACACTATTTATTTAAAAATGCGTATTTCCACAACAATTTAATAATTTTCAATATATGTATTCGAACGGCATCAAATTGTTTGCTTTTATATATTTTTATGGAAACGCTGGTAACAAACAGTGTTTGCAGCTAACTGCGTCTTGTAATCACGTGTTTAAACGCGCCAACAGGTGATCTGGTGAATTCAATCTGCGGGAAACTACTACGGCTTCGTATATCCGGAAGACCTTTACATACACATTTAATATTAGCGATTACCAACGGATGGCAAATCCAACTTGCGGGTATTGATAGCTGACCTTTGAAGCGGCGTCGTAAATTATATTCTAATCATTTATTCTTTGCATCCTCTTGATCGTCAGAGTGGCTCCCTGAAATCGGAACTCGGTAAAAATGGTCGTACTTCAATCGGCAAGGAGCTGCATTATGGCCCAATAAACGAAAACGTGTGCAACCGAGAATGGCCTATCGGAATCATAGCACGTAACCGATGAACCTAAACCATGTCTACAAAACGCAAAATTCATTGTATTAAGATTTGTGAACCCGTACACCGTGCACAAGCACTACGCTTATCTTGAAATAGCAAGGTTAAAAAAAAGTGTTGAGGGCAGAAGTTAAGAAATCCAGAACATTAGTGGAAATTAACTGCTATGCTACACCTTCAATTAGTTTAAGATATTACCTAGTATCTATTTCCAGAAATATTCTAATATCTCTACAAAAGAAGCTGAATTTTTTTGAAGATGCTCGTTTATGCATGCCTTGTTTTGAACATCATAAGTACCACCCTAGTTGATCACAGCATAATTCTTCCAGTAGGTTTTTGGTAATATATTTTTTGGTATTCATATTCTAAAAAACGGTTGCAACTATTTCGATACCAGAACGGCTATTAACACAATGTATGTTTGTATTCGTCGCTTAATTCTGAATAAGTGCAAACGTCCACTTCGTAGCACTAATCTCTACTTTGTTTGATGATTATTATTGTTAATTAGTAACGGATGTTATATCGCATTGAAATTTGTTAACAACAGGTAATTTATTTGCTCAAGCAAAGAAAAAAAGTCTGAGCTAAACAATCATATTTGCATGGCAGCCATAAAATGTTTAACATTCGTCTTTGTTTGAATTTGCGGAAAATTAAAAAATCGGAGTGATGCTTCATCGATAAGTATCTGATTCTAGTAAATTAAGACAATTGGTTTATTCAATTTAGATATGTTGTATTGATATGTTATTGATGTGTGTTTCTATGGCTTTGTATGTAAAGTTTTTGAAAATAAAAACAATTCAAAGTACGAATAATCTATTCAAAAAAGCCATGTATGCGTCCATACTTCAATAAAATGCAGAACGAACGATTAAAAGAATTTTTCGTGTTAAGTTGGTGACAAGAGCACATGTTTCAGCCCAATCCCTATTTGACAGATTAAAAAAAAATTGAATTAAGAGTGGATGCTAATTTGCTTAGAGGAAGTAAACATGCTTGAAGTGTGAATTAAATTCCACCCTTTTTTGCATGCTTTGACTGAAATGACTTTCAGTAAACGCTTGTGAAGCCCTCTTAATACCTTTGTAATAAATCACAGGAGTCACACAGAGCCACAATTCAAGTCTTTACTTTTCATTCCAGCACGATACAGTATGATATTGCTATATAATTTAAAACCCGGAACAATGTTATCAGCGTGAGACCACATGCTCTTCTTTTCCAAACATCTATAATTGAATGAGCATGCGATCGTCCGCGCTTGAATTTGCCTAACAAAGAGAGATAACAAGCCAAATATAGTTTCTTAAAAAAAGTTTCAAGTTTCGCCTTAAATGTCGGATCTCTTTTATGACCGCTGTATTCCCAAAGGCCTGTTCTATCCGAACACTAAACCTATTAGTTCAAATAAGTGCGACAATTGTCCGTCTTTTTTCTTGTGCAGGCATTGCACGACTGTTGAGCCGAGTTATTTTTTGTAGATCGCAAATTCGTTTCTCTGCCTTGATTTTTATGCCGCCGTTCATTTTTTCGTTTATTCCTGTAATATTATTTGTCATATTTTGTGTCTACAAATTCAAAAACTCGTCACGTTTTGAAAAATACATCCCCATGCGGTCTACAGCGAACCGTTTGAAATCAAAATCAATGCTCGAGTTCGTCTGCTGTATGAGTGCCCAAAGACCCCAGAGGATTGACGAAGACAAAGCGCATTTGTTCACCTGCTTGTACAGACGCATAACATCGTCTGGTGTTGATGGCTTTTGACCTAGAATACAAAAGTCACAAAAGTTCACAGACGAAAGTGTTACGAACGTCAAAACATGTCTGCATTTCAAATATATACAGTATCAGATTTTTAATATCTCAAATCACCTAGGCTACATATGAACCTCTACGGTTATATCGACATGCGCTTATTATTAAAGGTTGATCTAAAGTGGTTATGATACGACGCAGGCAAATAACCTAAACATCAGTTGAAAATAACTTATGCATTACCTGACAAATCTTTTGAAAATGAAAAGATCGAGTCATATAAATGAGCCGAATCAATTTATTTATGTGAGGGATCATCAAAAAGACGTGTCTAGTTATTAAAGATCTCATAATTCTTTACTGATACCTGTTAATGACAGATAACAATCTAGATATTGTTGTATCCATCTGAGCTGCCATTCACGTGTGGGGTACAGTGTTCTATTGTATCCACTTTGCCCGCCGAATTCGCTGAAGAAGTTTCCTAGGGACAAATAAAAAAGGTAATTTACATTTACTTCCAGTGTACTTATTCTACTCAAAACTTTCTTTGACGACGCGGGAATTTAAGCATAGAAACGTTTCTCTAGATAAGTGCCACACGTATTTTTCCTTTCAAGAGAGATTAAAATTTCCGTAATTTGTTGCCTTTGCCTGCCGGCTATAACTACTGGTGACAATACAGTTGCCGTTCACAACTTGGTGCTTTTATTTTTACTGTATATATTGTTTTGGTTTTGATATTTAACGACTAAGAGCAAACGACAAGCTTTTTTTCCAATAAGAGGCAGCCATTAGCCTAAATTACTAAGGCCGGTATTGCACGAGACTAAATATTTTGACATTGGAAGGTAGATAAGTATTTATTGTGACAGCGGAGGTTCTCAGGAGTTCAAAAGCATTGCTAGAAATGTAATACCTCCAAATATATAAAATAATTTATTTGATGACGAATGGATAGCAAACTTGAGACAAAATTACATTTTTATCTTTTTTTAAGAAGCTAAGCGCAGGCTGAACTAAATAATCCATCATAAAATAATTTATGTTTTTTCTGTTTATTCTGGCCACGTAAAAATAGAGCGCTATTTGACTCAAGCAACATTTTCGTATTCATGCACAATTCTCATTTCAATATTACGGGCAGTGTAAATGTAATCATACCAATATCAAATCCCTGGAAATTGGCTGACGCGTATTCGTAGTCGATGAAATGTATTCGGTCACCTTGGATGAGTATGTTTTTTGATAGAAGATCGTTGTGGCAAAACACAACTCTTTGCTCGAACGATTCGTAAACCTAGAATTAAATCAAATTTATTAACGATATATTATATGACAGCGTTTCACCTAAAATTGCTAGTTCGAATTTAAACGGTAAATTAGAATACAAACTTAATTCTTTGCAGGATCCGTAGCGGTACAGTGAAGTGCCGGCTAGTGAAATAATGCGTTTGGTTATAGTATACAATTATTTTTGTTCACAAAAATCTGTATAGTGCTCTAACTTCTAAGGGCCGGTATTTTCATAACAATTAAAGTGTTGGCTAAAGGGTTATAAAAAGCTCGCGGAAAATGCCACAGTAAAACAACATGCCACGTAAACACTTGACCTTCAAAAGTTAAAAAAACTTGTGGTCTAGATTTCGTCAAATTTTTGGCGCATTCACATTTTCTGAAGAAAACTGCATACTATCTATGTGAAAGCTTGGTGATGGGAAAGTTTGAAAAGGCATGGCCCCCTAACTTGTTACCGAACTGGTAATTCTTCTCCACTGCTACAGTAGAGAGGAATAACCACAATCGGAAAGTTGAATATCTTGCCCACAGATGTTTTATGAATATTTAAAAATCGTCAAGTCTCATTTAGCGTCCTTTATCATGGATAGGGAATCTAAATTATATTCACGCGTAGCTATAGGACGAGCTAGTATTAAGGTTGCAGTAATTTCAGGAAGGACTATGCCACATAACGAATTGTCATTGGTGCGGAGTACGATTTCCATTCAAAATCTATTTTTTGTGTAGACTACTATCCCCTCTGTAAACCTTTGAGGTTAACATTCACAGAAAATCCTATTTTTTTAAACTAAAATCGAACTTTTTGAGTTCAAGTTGGACTTTTTTACTTGATGGTGGTCAATAGTAACTTAGTTTCTACGAAATTGAAATCAATGAACAATATGAATCGACTTTCATAAAAAATCGGCCCAAACGGTTAAGGTCTTTTATTTGCAAGGAATTTTCTTCTCCCCCGATGTTAGTGCGCTACACTTTGAACGTTGAACGTATTCTCACTTTTAAGGCATCCTCTGTTATAATCCAAAAGCCGTACCTATATGGTCATTCAATTGCCCACAAAATTCTATAAGATAAACGAAATCAACCTGCCGCTAATTCTGAATGTGCTCAAAACTAGAAATCATGTCATGATGCGATCTAGGTGATGCAACAACACACGGAATAAGCTTATGGAGAGAATATTTCTGCAGAGGCTTCACTGTCAGCAAAAGATATGTGTACGATATTTACTTAAAGCGCTATAATCTTAATATAATGACTCTACTGTAGTGTACGTATGCTATTATTAACGTACCAAGCACCGTGCAGCAATATGCAGAAAATACGTGGCTGAAGGACTTTAACCGTGTAAGGTAACATTTATGGTTGTTATACCAAAAAGTCAATTATTTGTAACTGTACCTCTTTCAAACGCTGGATCTCGCTTTTGATATGCACTTTCCCCTCACCGAACTCTGCTTCAAGTGTTCGTTCTGTCGTTCTCAGAATATCCTTAGGCACCAAGCTGAGATAGTGCTCCAGCATCGGGACGATCTTAGCCTGTAGTTACCACCACACAATATGCACTTGATATTATTTTTAATAACAGCTTTTCCGAATTCTCAAATCACTATTACAGCACATTCGAAGACTAAAACGCGAGCCGCGTACTATACCTAATTCGTTGTAATACGTACAAACTACACAGATGTAATTTGTGCTTATTACAAATTTGTTTAAGGAGAAGTAATAATGTTCAGAGTATATAGCTCATGCTTTGCACAATAATAATAATGATGAGATCATTTGCTTTACAAACAATACTACTAATAGTGATAAACGGAACGAACCTTTGCCTTAGAATCGATGGGTATCGCGTGCATTTTAGCCATGTGCTTGGCTATCTTCACTGTTAAATCGGGATCTTTCACCTTATCCACGTCTAGTACCTAATTAGCGGTCCATTTATGGCAACGCGTTAGAACGAGCAAATAATACAAAAACGTCATTTTCTTCGTGAAGTACAATGATTCCATAAAATTAGTCAAATCAACAACAAATTTTAGGCTAAACAAGGCTAAAGGGAAAGTGAATATTTGTTGTTCAAGAGCAATTATGGGCATGAGTGTAGGGACAAATTAGTAGGCGAAGCGCCATGTAAGATTACAAATGGTTACTCAATTATTAATTTTATGAAATAACTGTCAAATGTTGATCCTGAGTAAATTGATTTTAACTGACTCATATGACATACTTTTATGCATAATTATTTCCCAATTATTTTTTTATTGTTGCCTTTTCATTGAAATAACGAAATCATATTCGGTCTTAATCACCGCAGCAACCCGGTATTCGCTAAGAGATTAATTTACACACCCCGTGTTAGTGTCAATCAATAATATTAAGAAAAGCCATTTTTGCCCTCTACCCGAAAGAAGATACTGTCATTATATTTTTTGTTTCAAATTAAACCAGCCAATTTTCAAATCAAATGCTGTGGAAAATATTTTTGTTTGAAAATATTTTCCATAAAAAAGTTACTTTCAGCCATTTCATTCGACAAGATTCACCACGACCGGTAATTTAAGCGTTTTAAGCTTACTAACCATTCGATAAACTTAAAAAAAAGGCAGCGAAAATATACTTCATTGGCCTAACTATATATAATTAAATTTTATCAAAATTAAGACGCAAAGTTGTGCTCTTGGGTGAGCTGAGTAAAACCATATGAATGAGCCTTCTTTTTTAATTGAAATAATATCAAAGGGATTCAAGACATGGTTTTACTGAAAGCTGTTGGTTTCACGAATCGGATAACTTGATCTGGAAATTTGTTTGTATGCTTTGAAAAACGAAAGATAACAAATATGCTGAAAAAGTAGCCGAATTGCCTTGCAAAGTTACTAAATTAGTTTAGTAACAAACCCTTACGATCACTTTTGTTTAAAAGAGACATCTACAACAAAAACCAAGATTAGAGACAAAAATCAAGATTAGATTAAGTTTACCTCTCCCTCTAAGAAGCCATAGCAAAGACCGTTTCGAAAAGCGAGATAAACCGGAGGGGCTAGACCATGTGCATGGAGTAAACGCATATTGTGGACCTGCAACGAGAAGAACAGATCATGTAATTTCTGATATACATATATATATAATATATATGTATATCATTATCTGATATACATAATATAGAATCACGTAACGAACGTTTAAACTTACATCAAGAAAAATATGTGATGAAAATGACGCGATGTTATAGTAAATAAGTCATTAACAGTGTTATAAAGGCTATACCTCAGCACCTCGATCGATGAAAAGCTCCGTTTTGGACCCATATATACGAACGAGCATTCTTTCTTTTGAAGGGATGTCATCGCAGCTCAAAAGGATATTCGTTGTTCCGCCTGTAACTGTCTTAATTATCATCTGACACAAACCCAAAGTATAAAGAATAATTATGCTACAAGAGAATAAAATTCTACCATTCGGGAGACAAATATCTTTAAAATTGTAAAAATTATAATCCGATATTCTCCAAGGAATCTGTATATTGAGTTTGTTGACGCCGTATCAAATAAGTTGTCGTAATGAGGTGTGCGCATTAAAATGCTTATTACAATTGTAGCAATGAGACTTCTTGCTAGCGCAAGTATAGAGTTCAACAAAAAAACACGTTGCTGTAAAATTCAAATAGATTTATTTTACCTTCCTTGTCAATGTCTCTGCCAGGAAACGTGACACCTGAATGTAAACGCAAACTTTTTGTCTAACGAGCTTGTGTCAAATGCAGCTAATGCAAGACTGATTCGATCGTGATTTTCTCGAGTTTGTTCTAAGACGTGCCGTTGCAGCAATACGTACATATTGCTGCCTACTCTTGCATTTTCGACAATCAAAAATTTTCAGAGCTGACCATCCACGGTAAAACTTTTGGATTACGATAAATCAATTTCAAAAGCTTTAACATGGTGCACGGTACTTGATCTCATAGAGGTGAGGAATAACTTTCTCAACCAGGAGATAGACTCGCATCCCTATAAATACCGCACTGAGCGATCCTATTCAATCATCTTATTCTGCCCAATCAACCGCCATGTACACATAAGACTATATTTAGCATTGCTTGCTTTTTTATTTAAAATTGTTTTGCTGTTTGTTACCTTTTCATGATTCCAGTGAGGTTTGGCGTGAACCGCTAACTCTCGTATTCCTTTTACTATTGTACTCTGCGAAGCTGTGTTTACTTCCAAATTCACCTGTAAAGTCATTGTCAGAAAATCATTATGGCAACAAAGCATATTTTTACAAACTCTGTGAAAAAAGGCGTATATAAGTAATAACCGCTTCTATATATTCTTCTAAATATTTTAATACGCAGCGATACTGGGTTAGTATTTCATGAGTTTCATCAACTAAAAAAAAAAAAATTTCTTTTTAATAACCTTACCTTTTTTGTAAAAGCAACAATTCACTTAAATAACTGAGTGCTGTAGCGCCAAAGCGCCTACCCGGCTTAACATTTCACTGAGAAATTTAGACTTAGGAAGAAGGTGACTTTATGATTAAATCTTGACTGTATAAAAACTTTGGAACTTCGCTATTTGTGATAGTACAGCTTAGAGACAGTGAACGTTAGAAGTGCGCTGCTTTGGTCAATAACTAAGCTTAGATAAAGAACCAACACTACGCACTGTATTTTCAGCAGGCTAATTTACACAATTAATTCTCCCGGTTTCACCCAAAATTAAGTTGGATTTGTTGCACAACCGCAACAACCCTTTCCACTGCTCATCCTCGACAGCTTGTCCTTAATCTATTGCACGGAAATGCAAACCATAATAATCGTGAACAGTTGTCGAGGACAGACCTCGTCCTAACCGCCGTTAAGGGCTCATCAAAAGATTCTCCATATCTTCTACTCGTTTATTAAATTGTGATTGTCCATCATATTTGTACTTTGTCTGTTGTGCTAGAGCTATGATTATATCTCTTATTGCCCAGTATTTTACCTTCCATTATTGTTCCTCAACACGCCAAGCAGCTTATTATTTTCCGAATTTATGCTAAACTTACATTTATTGCCAAGCACTGTGGGCGCCTTGAAAAGCCGTGATATATCCTTCACGCAATGTTAAAAAAGTGATGCACTTTATATTTAGACCAAACATATTTTTGCCATGCTACTTTATTCACGTTTTAGGACCATCAAACGTCTACACCGACTACTAAATTGTCCTATAAAAAATTATAGTCATAATATTAATTTTGTTTAGTGACTGAAACCAGCAATACTCAGCCAAATTCGCAAGACCCAGTTTAGCAACTAAAATAATAGCAATAAGACCCACTGACTGGGCGACTGGTCCGACACACCTCGCCTTAAGAACATGTCATTACTTGAATGCATTCTGATACATGTTCCAGCATACGTGGGCGTTTTGACAAGCACCATTTGGCTAACCTGACACTGAACAGCAAATAAGGCTTACTCACTGTGGGAATGTTGAAACCACGACAAACATCTGTAGCGGCAACTCCGATTCCGCTGTATTTCTCAGCCATTTACACAAGCAATACGTAGTTGACAAAGTTAGACATCGGCGATAAACGAAAATGTCCAAATGTGTGTCAGCAAGTTTAAAATTTCTTATTCCAAAAGCCAATGACTTGGATGCAGTAAAATCGAAGACTGTTGAATTAACTTCTGTCAGCCAGAACAGTTTTCACATCAAGTGATGATCTAAATTATCGCTATTATAAGCACATCCTGTCGTTATCCTCTCCAAAATTCCAGCAGCTTTGAAGTGTGATCGGCTCGAATCGCAAACAAAAAGCTTAGGCGTTAGAGCAGGTGGACAACAAAGTGAATTAATGAAAAGGTGTAACCTTGTTCGCTCATTGCAAACAACTTAGCATACACAATGTCTTAACCAATTCTACACAGAAACCAAGATGATGAAATCGGTTGATCTTGCCGCTACTGAGTCTTTTGTGCTATGTAAATAATTTACACAGTGGTTCCCCGTCTTCAAAAATATGCTGGCCATCGTTAGTTTCTGAATGAAAGTTGGCTGCCCTTAGCACGACTGGGCTTCAAGTGTTCAATATATTGACGCTAGCGAGTGTAAATAC
The DNA here is from genome assembly GCA_002081605.1 of Tropilaelaps mercedesae. NCBI lineage: Eukaryota > Metazoa > Arthropoda > Arachnida > Mesostigmata > Laelapidae > Tropilaelaps > Tropilaelaps mercedesae. Next base: position 46,807 of record MNPL01013655.1, on the reverse strand, counting down.
ACCACGTGCATTTAACGTTATGCAGACGTGCTTTCAAACAATATTAAGTTAAGAAGGCCGAACATGTTCTACGATCTATACAATATTACCTAAACAATATTAGTGGGCCTGCCCATGGTTTAAATCGCTTTATTGTAATTGTCAAAAAGATTTGCGCCTGTGAGGCATTTCAACGCTCATTCGGTTTAACCTACTCGTACCAAGCGGCGGCGAAAATTCATAGCAGCTGAAATGGCATTGACAAATCGAATTTAAAAAGTAAAAGTTTGACCTCAAAGATTGGGGAACGTAGAATCTCGGATTCACCCGGACCAACCATCCTTAGTTTCTGCTGTTGCCTGAAATTCGACAGATGACACAGTCGTCGGAGAGAACAAAGAGTTAGGTATAATTTGTAAGCCCTACCCACGAACCACCAACTATTGTTTCTACGAAGGCTATTACCCTCGGATTCTTTAGAAATACGTATATGTATATACGTATGTAGTAAAATTCGTTTATGTAAAGTTTCATTTGTTAGATTTAAAACGTAAACGGTTGAGTACATAAGCTACTTTGAAAAATATGGAGAATTTATCAAGGAATCCACAACTAAAAGCTGCGTGGTAGAGTGACTCGTAGCAATTCTTCAAACTGGTAAGCAAAACGAAACCGATAAGCTGTAAATATATGAATAACCGCCGGTCATGTGCCTTTAGAGCAAAGGCGGTCAGTGCGAGTGACTTACCGAATCCGAATTTTTATTACAGTTTATTTTTATAATTTGCTCATAGAATCTCTGGTAAAGCGCGCTTGAGTGATTCCCTTGGGCATTTTTTACCCAGTATTTTTATAATTTGCTCACAGAATCTCTGGTAAAGCGCGCTTGAGTGATTCTCTTGGGCTTTTTTATCCGGTTATAAACGGCCGTCACTGAGTTACAACATTGAGCGTTTCTATTTGCAATGACAAAATCAATCGCACCCTAGCTGTAATCTATCGTTGTAAATACCTCATTTGTATTATGTAAGTATTTGAAAACAACTTGAATTCGGGACATTATTTGTCATGCATGATATGGTCGCATATGGAAATTGCATCGCTGTTATAACAGCAGATATATGAAGAACCTGAGATAATTATTATAATAATAATGAGAGAATCTGAGAGAGAGTCGTGGAAAAGCATTTTCAAGAGCGAGCCGTAATCTATGCCCTTGGTATGTATCGGGACATTTAATTCCTAACATATATGAACGCCAGTAGAAATGTTCCTTCAGGACTTCAAACACGTGTTCTGAGGCTATATATATGTATATTTTTTAATAGAACAACTGCTCTGCAGAGGTTTCAGCGAATCCTATATTTTTTGTGAATATCCTGGATTGAGGGCATTTTTGGCGGTGACAACTGAGCCTGCATTGTCTGCTACCCTGCGAAGGCGAAACCCCCAACCCCTGAGCTCATCGTGTCGGTCAAACATCGCTCGAGTTCGGAATCGTTTGACGGCCAAGAATCAGGGATTAAAAAAAACATTTTGAGTGTTAACGACCAACTAACCTTTCACGGTCCACGGTACCGCTTTTCGCATTACACCATAAAACGAATTCTACGTGAAAGGTAAATGTGCAATGACGGAATTCAAATTCGTGCGCCTGCGTGGCTCCTCCAGTTGCAAGGCACACGCAAATGGATTAAGCCATCACGCTCGACCTGATTAGCATCCTGCGTAAGTCAAAAGACACGCGGATGGTATACTAGAATTGCTCAACTACATGCCAAGCCTGTTCACCTTAGAACGGATCTAACTCTTGCGGAGTACGTATTTATTGTTGTTTTACAACAAATTATGAGATGTGACAAAGTACACCATAACGTCAAAAGCTTGAAACGGACCAAGGCCCAGTCTTTATATAAATGAATTTGAAATTCACAAAGTGCATTCTTGAGCTTAACGTTGCTATTTGATGAGTGTCTATACAACTAATTGCAAGCCCATGAAGCGTTTTTCTATGTGAGGTTACGTTCAATACGAATAACTATTTTTTGTGCCCAATTCACGACATCAAATCAGTGAGAGTATTCTAATGCGATAATGTCACTGATCATGAGTGGGTATTCTATTAAGCTGGACATTGCCAAAAAGTGTACCTGAAAGAGTGTCTGAGAGGCCCTCTGCGTACTAAAACCTATATAATATTTCAAAAAGGACAAAAACCTTCATTACGAAAGGTAGCTGGTGCTAGTCGTTAAATGATTTCGGAACTCTGCTCGCTGTGTATTGTTTTTGTAATAATACGAGAATATCATCTTGGGCACTGAATCATTCAAATTATTTGATTGATTTTGGCTGGGTTACGAAACTGTTTCATTTAAAGAATAACATGTGGCTTCTGGGTCATATACAGTAATCTTACGGCTATTAAGAGGGCAAACAATGGTCATAAAAAGACGTACTTATTTTTCTGTAAGCTGAACAAAATATGAACCCCAAGAAGTAACGAACTTGAATGGCGCTTGGCTAAAAATTGCAGTTTTTTTTATAATACACACAACCATTACACTACGAGTGTGCAGAAAGGCACTACACCGATTACAGCTGTACGTGATTTACCCATGGTTGTGATACTACATGGTTGCATTTTAGTTTTGCGCGACTCACACAACTAATGCTACAATGCTTTGTCTATTCTGCGACATGAGCGCGTATGACACGAGAGGAATAATGTGATATATCCGCCGTTTTAGTTTAAGGTTGTTTAGTTTAAGTTTTAGTTAGTTTTGCTTACTCGTTACTGAGTAGCGCAGAGAAAAAAAAACTTTACAACGTTAGTACTCGCTCTCACGAAAAGGTATGAATTATGCAAGGGAAGGTAGTTTTATAGCAAAAGAAAAAAGAAAAGCAGTGATTATTTTTATATTGATTATGTTCTTGTCCTTTTGTACGAGACAGCGTAAAGAGAAAGAGACGTACCAACGCCCTCCTCCCGCATATTCTCAAAGCGAACAAAATGCATAACCAAGAGATTAGCGTCAAAGAAAGACACAGTAAGCTAGAGTAGGAAAACCTCCGTCCATTAATAATGATTGTAGACGATCGCTCCATAGTTATACCTTCTCGTTTCATTTATCGCACATAATATACATATGCTAATTGTTTCTACCCGTTACTTTTTGATGCTTTCCAAATTTTCAGTAACACTTAAAAGAAGTACCTATGCCTCTCCTATATATATATATATATAGTTGGAAAAACAATGTCAATTCAATACAGCACCATAGTGTTATATTGCACCAAACACACCTTTCTTCATTTCACAAATTGTCGGCACTGTCCCTGATTAATTTGCAGCAAATTGTTGTTCATCTGAGCATTAGGACAGTGACCATAAAACGAGTCATCTAACAATATACTAGGAAAATCCAAGTTTTAATATAAATCTCCTACACTGGACTTATATCGTGCAGCGATAGACGTATCTATATCTCATAGTTGTTTTATTCAGCAGTTAACCCAGTGATCATGTGGGCTGTTCATTCTTCATAGTTTTTGGGTGTTGAACTGAATAGTCTTCATATTATTATGAAGAGGTTGTATATAACATGCTATTTAAATAAGTGCTAAGAAGATCGAAAAGCTATGCGCAATACTTGTAAACAAACCTGATGCGTTGGTGAAGACTAAATAGATTTGAAATCTATAAAAAGAACCTGGCGTCATTGTCTGCACAAAAACGATGAAAATTAAAATGCCGTCGCGTGTTGTAACTGCAGACTTCGTTCAGCGCTGTGTTACTAGTGCTACCATCTCTAGCTCAATGCGGTATAGTGAGTGGCGCATTGTGCGGCGCCTTCTTGATAATCGCAGGAACACGACGAATTGGAAAGGTACCTATGAATTAAGGTGGCAGAGATATCTTCACCTTCTCCTCGAAGGTACCTATTATCATTGACTGGTACTGAGACTTCTTTCCCTAACGCACTTGTGTAGAAGATAGTATCGCCATGACGGATAGACTTGGTGTAGCGATATCGATGGTGCTATACCTATAGAACGAAATTAATCTACAGTTGTTACTATTAGGAATAAAAATGATACGTCAAAGGTTCCAAGTGCAGCACGTCGGCAGCGTATGTAGTGCTTTTGAATCGGTTTTAGATAAAGGAAGCAGCTATAAAATCTCAGCTTGAACTATTATGCACAGCTCAGTATTTGCTCTTGGTACTAAAAAGAAGTGAAACCTGAACGTAAGTACAGTAACTTTCATTCGTTTTTGTTCCTGTTGTGATTGCTACATAATTCTGGGAATAGGTAGAATTATATATATATATATATATTGAGTCCATCTTACGAAGGAATGTGAGGAAGATGCAATCCACGTTTCAAGTTTTGGCTGATGGTCAGCTCTGAAAAAGGTTAAGTTGTTTGCCTGACAATTGAATCCAAATTTTAACTTATTATTGTTATCATGAAGATGTGAACAAAAATGTATTTAAGACACGAGAAAGCGCATATTATTTTACAGGCAGTCAAAATTTATCTAGACGGCTCCATGAGAGAGACATGGATCTTAGTATATGCAGCCTTTTCTTATAATGCAGCCAGAACAATTAAAATTTTACTGAGCGGGGCAAATACTACTAGACACAAGGATGTGAGATAATAAAGCGAATATTCAAATCTTAAGGGCCCTATTTCGGCTCGATTCACGTAGTTTGTACTTCGAAAACACTAAATACGCGCTATCTTCTTCACGTAACTGTGTTTTACAGTCGATCCTACTTACTGGTTTTATTTCACTATTTGCAATGTGCTTTCTCTTAGGCCAAATATCTTGAACTTATTTCCAACTGCAAAATAATTTAATAGTGGTCCTGAGACATGTCTTATATTTCCAGGATATTGACAACTTTTAATTTTTGAGCTTTATCTATTTAGAAAATATTTTAGTAGATTTGGTGTGGATAACTCTACAATAACTCATTCGTAAACAATAAATATTTGTAAATCCTACTGCCTTTGCTAATAAATCATTAATGACAACAAAGCCGCAGGCAGCCTTCGCAGTACTTGCCACAGCCGGTAGCTATATTTTGATGTGAAGTGAGCGTTATGCATATCTGGGAATGGGAAATGCGTAGATTTCATTTTTACACATCAGGAAATTCATTTAATACTCATCTTGAAAAACTTGTAGCACAATTTACAACAATAACGATTAGAATTTCGCACCACCGGTAGGTGAAAAATATTAAAGGAATTCAGCAACGATGTATATGTACTAGCTTTACTACAGTAGAATAAATAGAATAGCAAATACGTCATCTAAAAAGGCGATAACTTAACCGACAAATAATATTTATCTGGCTGTGTTATTTTCAATCTTGGTACTCCCAGTCCAGTACGCCGTTGAACACATCGCTCAATTGGGCAGATTGACGTTTTCACGTCAAATATAGTAAAAGTGGGTGTGCCAAATATCTAATTAGCAATACCAAACGTACTGCTGTTAAATGCAAAAGCGACACGTAAATCTTTCTTGTACTATGGAAAAACTGGACGAATGCGAATCCTATTTATTTAGGGCGTTAACGAAAATATTTATCATATTTAAATTAAAAAATGGAGACTTTGAGCAACGAAAGTTTATTTTAGAAAATTCAATGAGGAATGAAGTAACGTTCGACAAGGTCAAATGATCCTTTATTGTGCAGGATAAAGCCATTATAGAGAAATTTGAAAAAGATTTGAGGTGCTTTAAAATGCAATATTTAGACATAAGCTCAAATTCTTATAAGACCCTAATCCTTTTTCAGCGAGTTCCTCAGGTGGATATCAACGCCTTCGTAATGATGACTTCATTCCCGAGCAGTTCAAAAAGCCGAAACACCAACAGCCAATTCCGTACCAGTCTATCGGTTCTGCTGTCGCACTTTTCCTTCTTGGTAACATTATTTAATATACAATTATATTCCAGCTTATTATACAGCAAGTATAATACCGAAGTGTAATTTTACATACAACTTATTTGCATGTGTATCGAGTAATATTGTAATACAGTTCTGGGTGGACTCAAACAGAGCTCATACGGGTTCTCATTTCGATCTTCTGCTGCACATGCTATACCGGCTGGCATCCCTATTGATACATCCTAGAAACCATGCTTGTAAACTCGCCGCGGAGAAACTGTTCTATCGCGTATTCGTAATAATATTGTTTCAAATTCGGTACCTTTAGTAAAATAATTGTATTTTTACTGAAACCTAACCATTTTGATAATAAGAAAGCAGTCGATTCTGTGCTACTGGATAAAGGTACATTACATGTTACCTAATACTGGGCTACAGAGTTCGCCACCTCTAGTGCGAATTAAATCCCGCAACCTTTATGGGACGAAATCTGCCTCCTTCTCATACCTTCAAACTAACTAACCGTGGGCACGGGAACATTTTAATGTCTAAGACAGACGTTGAAAATTCCTGACTTTTCCTGTATTAATCCCTGAAAATTCTTTTTAATGCGAGGATATGGTTTCACATTTTTATCCACTATATACAACAGTAAATATAACTTTACCTATCCTTTTAGGTGCTCTATTGATTACCTTGGCCATACTCATCAATCTCTCAATGATGCCTGAAGCGTTCTATGAGTCGATGTGGGGTTTCTACCTGCTCGGGAGTCTGCTTTTCATACCGGGCGCGCATTATACATACATCGCTTATCAGGCTTACTACGAAACGCCCGGCTATACTTACGATGATATACCGATAATGAACTAACGCTGAAGATGAATGCGTTGCATTTTATGTTACGCTATACTTGTGTTGCCTAATATCGCAGCATACTCACTCTTGCTGTACCAGTATGACCGGGCTACAAGACACTTTTGACGTCTGGCGAATCAAGTTTTCTCAACCAAGTCAGTTGCCACAAGAGTGGACTTTCCTAATTAAAGGGATGCATCCAGAGTGAGTACTGCAAACACTTCAAAATTATTATGTGTACACTAGCTATACTCAAGTTCGTTGCTAAGTGCGCCGATATTCAGTCTGGCATTAAATCCGTGTTTATGAGGTGACAACGGCATATAATACACCTAGCTTCTAAATTGTCTTTTGTGTATAATATTTTCATAGTCTACTGTTATTTAAATAGTTATGGAGCATGTAGAAATATAATGTTGACATCGGGTGCTAACATTCTCGATATATAAGGTTTCATTTCCTAGATTCTAGCAGACTAAAAAATTCGATGTTGAAGTTTTTTGGACTGGGCACGAAAATGTATAGGTGCGAAAGCTTGGAGCAAGAATAACAAAATAGTACCAGACAGATAACATAAACATGCCTACAAACATACATTTATGCACAGGAAATATATCCATGTTATTGTGTAATGGTTTACCGTTCAGACAAAATACCAATAGATATCAAAATATTTAACTCTGCTTATATATCGATATCTTCGATAGAATATCGTTGTGAGGTATTGAATTCTGTATTGTTCTTCTGTTTCGCTTTTCTTTAAAAATAATCCATAAGTGCTGTATCTCAGTTTTCTTTGCGCCAACCGATTTCTAGCATAGATAGACACTGCATTCCACTAGAGATGAAGGGTTTTAAAGTAAGAAAAAAGTAATAATTGTGTATCAATAAATGTTACTAAATATTCGCATGAAATACTGTGCTTTCTTTAATTACATAAATAATCCCACATTAGTGTTCATTTTGAATTAGTACGCAGTTTTTCCTATATTACCAATACCCAAGAAATTGACCTTTTATTCATTTTTAAAAATATAACATTTTTAACAAGAAAGGGACGTGTGTTCACTGTAGCGCCTATTCATTGCTATCAAGCAGTTAATTCAAGTGTACTAAATAACTTTAGTAATAATAATAGTTAGTATTTACTATACATATGCAACTTTTGAGAAGTCGACAGTCGGCATTCAGTCAAAAATTGTTAACGTGTGTAATCGAGTTTTCTGTTCTTTCATTTAGCCATGCAACTACGAAACACAGAATAACTATGCCAATCAGATGTGCATGTCGTACGAGTGCTCCTAATACAAACTTCTGTAAGGTAACTAGTTAGCCGAGATAGATCTAAGCCGGTTTCCGACCATAATGTGGTGAATCTCAGGCATATTGTTCGATATAAGAAAGCTGTGACGTTGTTTACTTAAATTAGAGCTATTCAAGAATAGCTCATGTCACGTAACCTAAAAGATGCTACGTATGAATATCTCCACCTTGGCAGATTGCAAGCATTCTTTAAAAACTCTGACTTGTTTTTAACTCAATCATACGGTGTTTGAACCGCAATTTACTACAGGGTATGTTTATAAACTGTGCCTGTAGTTATGTTCAACATCTGAAAGAACGTAATAATGCTATGAGGTGTTTTGGTTGCTCATTTCAACTGGTTATCTTTAACACTATACTTTTTGAAAAAACAGAGAATATATTGAAGTACAAACTGCGCCAATGTTTCTTTTCCTACTTAAGATAACTGATCACGTTGAACATCTTTTTTCAGTGAAAAAATATATATGCACGGACACCACCGGGTAGCGTATCTCAGCTTCATTATTGCGAGACGACCTAGTATGAGGCCGATCATGGATGAAAACGGAAAGGCCATCTCTTCTCTCATCTACCAAGCCTCGGGATAATTGAATAATATATCGGAAACTATACAGTTGTAAACATGTGAAAAGCTATGAAGCTCCACTCGGATATGACCTCTAGATGACAAGCATTTATAAAGTGCATACTGTGCTCTAGCGTTTGAGATACAACTACTACAAATATACAGATATAAATGTCACATTCCTCTTTTTTTATTTTTACTTAACAGGGAAATATGTATATAGATGGAATGTTTAGCTCTAGGTATATTGAGAGCCAGGTGGAATACTTAAGTTTTTAGCTTGAGCTGTCGCGAATGCCTTTCTTCGCTTTTTTATTGCATCGTCGATTAATGCTGTCCATACGGTTCCGGCCCTCTTCAGTTTCAACATTTCTATGATGCTGCCTTTCACCGCATTGTTGTAGTATATCGTGTAGGCCGGAGCAGGCGTCTCTGGTTGTAGTGTAGGAGAGTGTGAGCAACTCCCGTTATGCTGGCCGGACATACATAACACGCAAATGTCCCATTGGGTTTCGCCCATGTGTGTCTAGAGTTGTCCATGTTCTCTCAAGACCTGCTTGATCATATGACAGTTTTTGGGCAGGATTATCGTTCCGGGTCCGTAGGTCGTCTGTGTAAGACCGGACTCTGGTGGTACATCGACTGTCGAGTTCCATGAGTGTCTAGGCATCCAGCTAGATGGCCGTGATAGAGGCTCGTATCACTGAAAGTATTAAGTTTTAGTCAAGCACTATTTCTGGTCGTTCGCTGAGCAAGAAATCCAAGGGGAAAATGCGTGCCGGGACCGCATGACATCATGATGACCCACATCCGAAAAGTGCAAGGTCGAGTCGACGACCGTTTATCCACGCGTTGATAGACTTCAGGGCCTTTGATTCCAGTTCGTCTTCTGTCCCAGCCGTGAGTTCTACCACCAAGTTGAAGACATAGACAATGCATCAGACATCTTCTGGGAAGGAGATGCATAGCGTCGCATTGTGCCCCTATCCCCGCTTCATAAAACTGGGCCAAGCTTTGAAACTCCCGCGGTCATGTGGTCTCTTGAGCATTCTGTCGCAACAGACCTGTTGCTTCAGTAAGATGAACTTTTTTTTGTGAGATATGGGGAATGCTCTTAGCCTCCAAATCACGTAAACTCGCTTTCTGGCTCATCGAATATAACGCGCTTCGTTATACAGAAGTACCACAATTACGATACTCTGACGGTTTCTAGGGTTCTGCAGTTGACCCTGCCTAGGAGTCTTTTGATTACATTCAGCATTCTCCTCTCGCGAAAGAGGCGCTGTGCGTCTGAAAAAGCTTTATTCAATTCAAGCTTATTATATAGTCTAGCGAGATGTTCTTTATAAGTCCTTATGTTGCCTCTAAGAGGCATATTAGATGATATTCCGACGATTTGGTGTTGTTGTGTTTGGACGTCAGAACTAGGTTAGTCTGCTTTTAAAGAGAAGGAAAACTACCTGCACGAAGAAATCTGCTTGTTGGAGGCCTAAAATCTTCAGGACGCTGCTTGACATTAAGCGCACAATCTCAGTTAATGTGTCGTCTAAACCAGTAAAGTTTCTTAGAATCAGTCGCTGCTTTGTTACTTCTAGTCTAGGCCTTTAGCGATATTTCAGACATACCAGTTGCCTCCATCAGGATGTGTTGTTTGGTGGGCGGACGGGATGTATGAAGGAAAGAATGGTGCTTTCACCTTAATTGTTCATAATAATCTGGTAGGGAAGGTCCCATGTATCAGTACAGATCTGATCAACCAGTTGCTTCTACTTTCCCACCTTGCTGCGTCGAACGAGTTGTTTGATGCTTATGATACTAGTGCTTGGTCTTCATCAACATACTCAAAGTGTTTGTGCCGATTATGCCAGCCTGGACGCCTAGTGCAGCTACGGTGGGGAGTCACATAGATTCTCCGAGCATCTTCGATGATATCGTTCTACCATTGGCAAGTGTCTGCCTCTGTGGGAACTGGAGCGCTTTTATCTCTTGTCCGTTTGCCTCCTAGATCGCCAACTTCAACGGAGCACGTATGGCGGGATAAAGGTGTTTCATTGGATACGCTTTTCGACTGTGGATGTTATACATTTTTTAATTGCTAACAGTCTTTTTAGTGTTTTTAACTTCCCATTGTGATATTCGCATACGAATTTGAATATAATTTAAATATATCCCATTTATTTCAGCCGCCCATTTTTCGAGAATACATCCTTTGGCGAGTGTACTGTAATACTGTAATAAAGTCATATTGCTTTCTTGATTAGGTTTTTAAGAGTTCTTGATGCAAGTAAAGTTTTAGTAAGATGTTAAGAGTTTTTGATGTAAGTAAAACTTTTAAGAATTGTTGAACGTCATTTTCCTTATATTCAATCACTTTTTTTAGATCGTTCAATTTCCAGCGTAACTTTGGTGTTGTATAATAGCGCAATGATCTCATCTATCAAACAAATGTTGCATGTGGAATTCTTTTGCATCAAAAATTACGGCAGCATTGTCCAGTTGTGAAATGTAATTGAGTACCTTTCGCAATAACGCCTCTAGAACAAACAGTTCTTACGTTATGCGAAAATGGTAATAAATAATAGTGTTACTTAAAACCAAACTGAATTACATGAGTTTCATAGCATAAAAATGTAGGAGAAACCTGAGTCTCATATACTTGTATGAATTTTTAAAAACCGTCTACTCATTTCCGACTTACCTTTTTCTAATTATGGAATATATAACTTGTTACGAACAAGCTAAAGCGCTGGGACCGAGTTGAGCGCCTCCTCGTGGCAACCGCTGGGCAACGAACACAGGCGCAGTCAGTTCCGGTTCTTCCGGGGACTGTACGGGGCCGCATTCAGTAAACTACTATCCCCTATATTTCGGCAAAGAGCCAACCTATGAGACCGTAGATACGGTGCAAGCACTGCGGACTGTAGTGACGGGGAGCCGCCAAACGTCGAGGACAAAAAGGTTGGTGAGGATATTTTTTAAAACTGGAGGTACGTCAGGCCAATGGATAGTACGGGAGCCTGAGGTAGCTTCGCCATTGTTTGACTGCTCTATCATCCGCTATAGGGAAGGAGGGTCTGCCCGTATGACCCTCTCTTGCATTGACGGCACGAAGCTTCTAGGTGCCGCAGAGTGACCCTGAAAGATGGTCGGTCGTACTACTCGTAATCCCGGAGATTCTATGGTGGCGGATGGCGCCCGGATGGACCCCATTGCAATCCGAAGAGTGCACCAGCAAGGTCACACGGTACCTGGTGTCCCAGCTGAAGGCAGCCGTCACCTCGTTTCTGCGGAATGATGTGTAGCTCTGACACCGTACTTTGAAAAGAGAGATCTGCTCTAGCGTAATAAGAAGACATGGATAGACAGGCATAAGAAAACGCTGGTAACGTATTACAGACACTGGGCTTTCCACCTCATCTACCACTAAGGGCGGTGGACCTGGCGGAGACCGCGACCCCGCTGAGATCATAACGGGCGGCTTCCATAGGGAAAATCAGAGAGGCGGACAGCAGAGTTGGAAAGTAGAAGTGCTAACAGCTCAGCCGACCTGCACCGACAGCAGGATGAGCCGCGAAGGAGGAACGCGGAGACGGAAGGCGAAGCTAGCAACACCGGAAGATAATTGGAAGCTCCAGGTGCTGGTGGGACTAAGGACGCCATAAACTTTGAGAAGGCGTACTGAGCCGCTGTGTACAAAATGGTGGAAACGGAAGAGTTCGTGCAAACCCGAGGAAATGAGTCTTGGTAAAAGACGAAAGGGTCGATAGGAGTGGTGATACTCCTCTCGTGCATGTCATCCTGGGGAAGCCTGAATAACGCGGCTTGCTGAAGAAAACAGGATGCAAGGGTGCAGCTCGGGTCGCAGCTCCCAAGGCACTTTTTGATAGTCCACCAAGATCTAAGCGACAAGTAGCAAGCCTTTCGCGAAGACGATGCGGGAGAGACAGGTGGTCTCCGACACCCGAGTCACAGTAGTTACAATGAGGAAAAGGGGAGGTGATCCTCCACATAGTAAATCCAGTTAGTAGAGCCTTTGACGCCCTGGCGAAGAGGATTCGGTGGTTGCGCACGACCGCGAGGGTTGCGACGTTGGTTGTCGTACTGTGGGAATCGAGCCCATGGTGGTTGAGAATATCTTAAAGAATGGTTGGGAATCGCTCGATGCTTCTACTACCAGGGGATCGGGTATGTTCCTCGAAACTGTGCTGCTGAGAAGTCACTGCACATGCCATCGGGGGGGAGATGAATGCTCGTGCAAAGAACCTATAGAGGACACTGAGGGTGCGTGGACCAAGTTCTTAATTCCGGACCTTAGGCGGTGGCTGGACAACAGTGGCAAGCTGACCTATGAGATAATCCGGGTTTTTCTGGGTCACGGACAGTTCGAAACCTATATGGTGAAGATTGGAAAATCTGAAACCGATAGGTGCGTTTTATGTAAAACTAGAAAGATAGACGACGTTGATCATACAATTCTGCATTGCTTCTCCCTAGTCGAAGCAAGAGGAACTGGCATAGAAAAAGCTAGACGGGTCACAGTTGCCGAATGAGAGTTGCAGAGCCTCCCAGGGAAAGGGGTTCGAAGAGTTCCCAAGGGAGGAACTTCAGGAAAGGCAACGGGTACTCCACAAGGTGATGATGAGCTCTCGCGCCCACCTCGGGGTGAGAAGCCTGATGCTGCTCCGTAGACTGAAATGAGGCAGTCGCAGTCGGCGGCTGTTGGAGGTCTGGTATTTACCCCCTCTCATGGTCTTGTAGCAGTGTTATTACCATTCCGAATCACGAGGGGATGCGAGAATGGGAGTTCTGGCGGATTTGTGAACCTCCACACTAGCCACATTCTGGTGCCAGTGGGCATGAGCATCAAGCGTTTACCATAACTTTCCCCACCCAAAAGAAAAAAAAAGGTAAAGCTCTGGAAAGCGCTGTTTCAAGGTCACTATTCATTTTTAACTCATTCAGGTCCTTAAAATCTAAATGGGACTATATCGGACGACCACTGATATATATATATATAAAGATGAAAACATGGAATGGAAAGAAAAAATCGGTTTTTTTTCGCGATAATAGTCTAGCTGACGCGATTATCGGAAAATCGTTCGGGAAACTGACCGTCTGACCGAACATTTTTAGCGATCAAATATATATATATATATATATATATACATATATATATGTGCGTCCGAGTAGAGAAAGCTCTTAGGTTGTACACAATCAAAATTGTACTCAGCAGTTCATCTTATGGCCACATGACACGTCGATGTCTGACTATGCTCTTATATATATGACTCACGTAACTTTATAAGACGGAACACAGCAGCATGCTGTATCATTTAAAGAATTCTTATGTTTTTGAAAACATTGTCGCAGATATCACATGAAGGCCAATTATGACTCATCTTTCTAAACTATTTGATCACAGTAATTCTAAACAAGCCACCGTTGTATTTGTAGACAAGGAAAGCTTGTCCACGCGACGTCGCGAACTCCTAGTAACATTTAATCTATGGCAATATGCGAGAACAATAAGAGTATAAATGAGTCAACAAGCAATATACACACTCATTTAGCGACCGTTTGCCTGGGAACTATGTTAATATTTTCCATCAAGAGGGTTAGAGGGTTGTTCTGATAATCAACAGAGGCCCGAACTTTGTATCCAGAATGATGCGAAATCTGTATCTATATAATAAGTGCTTATACTCATCTTAAATACCGCAAAAATAAAATTTACTGTGATTATTAGACTAATATACGTATACCCGATCGTCCATGTAGCACAATTGCTCATCATCGTGCCATAAGCAACCAAGGTGATTAACCTGACCGAGTTCATTAACTCAAACAATTTTCCATCAATTAACTTAGATTGAAAATCGGACTCTCCATGATTCACTTATGATAGATCTTTGAAGTATCTCACCGCTTTGTGATGAATTTTACAGACCAATAAATATCAGATCTCGCGAATTGTTACTAACTAATATTTTTTAGGTATGACCATCAGCCAACATTTGACGTCCACGGTAGTACTTTTTGCATTACTTCGTCCATTACTCCGAATTATTATTAGCTGAAAACGTTTATCTTGCAACAAACGGTACGGGAATTTGTGTTTTAGAAATACCCTGTTACGAGGAAGTGCATATCGTTTCGTATTTCGAAAAAACAGTTAACACAAAACAATTTTCGTGTCAATGATTCGAAAACTCTGTCTACATTTTAAAAGTAGCCGTAACTTACCATGTAACGGAATATTGCAGTTACTGTTGACTATTGGATTAAAAAACAACACATAGTTGGCCTAAACTGTTACTTCATTGGCGATTCTTACTCCATAAACGAAGCATAATAATAGACACAACATATTTTACCCAGTACACTTCCTGGATTGTTTCTCCAAGACTCATCATAGGTCATCACATTACGTCATGATATAATGTGTTTAATTATTCTACTTACCACCGCATTTTGTACACAAGGCAATTTCAGTCGCGTAAAGGAATTCCTGTCAGCTGGTAGATGTGTTCTCTCTAGTTCTTATTATCCTGTCGAAAACTTCATTTATGTTTTATACAATGGAGAAATAACCTCACAAATTGTTTCATTCACAGTCCTTGAATTACGGACAGTTCCGTTCAATATTTCGTTTCGACATCATCTTTTACAGAGTTTCTCGTTCGGGAGTTGTTTGCTCCCTAAACTTTCGGTACTTTATGCGGATTTACCAAATCGCTGTTTCAGCCACATTCCTAGGTACAAATTTGGTTCGTTTGTGGATTTCACACTGAAGTATGTCCGTTGCTGAACTCACTAACAGCTGCTGTTACCGCTGACGAATTTTGCTTGATCTTCGACTTAATATAGCGACATAACCAGTTGCAGCTGCTGTCGTCACACTAAAAGGTATAGCCTTTTTCTAAGTATATCTTACAACAACAGGTAAGTATATTTAACTGGAAGTATTGCGCTTTCGCCCCTGTAATTAGGATTTGGCACCTCCAGTAGCTGCAAGTGGGAGACAAAATATGAAACTTGTTTTTAGCTTTCTTGGTACCGCCAAACCGTTGAACACACACCTCTCTTTCTCTCTCCAGCGAATGGTTGACAAACCGTTGAAAGCCGTGTAGCCGTCTTTGTCGTCGTGACCGTATAAGCAAATGTCTCATAAGAAAAACTTCGTTACTCTGCTTATGTGTACGTGATTTTTATATGATATAATTACCTTTAACATAATTGACATAGTGGACTGAAAACAAAAAAACTCACTAGCCTGTTACCCAGTGTAAAGATTGAAACAATACGCAGACGTGATCGACCATAAGTCATATACCGGCAAATGTGGTTTGTGCGATCGGTGGGTGTGTTTCTACCCGAATTCGGAAGGGCGGAGAGGAGCGTGCGTGGAGAGCGCTAAACTCTGAACGGGGAAAGGGAGGTAAACATAACCGTGGTTTCGCTGTGGAGAGATACCCAACAAAGTCAGTTGAACTCCAAAGTCAGGGAAGTTGGAAGACGATGTAAGTTTGATTGACTAAGAAGATAGGAATCTCTTTCGTTTCTTTTAGTAAGAGCGACACTTCTATTACTGTATATTTAAGTGCTCTATATATAAGGAGACGCCAAGGTATACTAAACTGCAAGAGCCCACACCTGTTTTTAGTCACACCTCCATGCCTTAGCATTATTAGTTTATATTAGTATATCAGTTCGGACTATTCAGGGCTAAACGCCTGCTGAGGCTCTAGATTCTTTAAGTTTGCCTTTACGGCAGAAAAATGAACACGAGTGGAGCGGAAAAAACAACTTTTACAACTCATTAAACAAAGTGAGCCCGAAAAGAAACGAATACGCATTTTAGCAAGACCAACTTTTACATCACTTGTATTGGAAAGATTCGCATAAATAGGCATTTGATTGTAACGGTTTCAGATGTAAGCTTCAAGATGCCTTTTGGTGTGCACTACACAATAGTATTTTTTTACCGCATCAGCTGTTTTGTATAAAGTTTTTAAAATGTGTATGTACAGTGTTAGTAAATGTATGCCTTTAAATGTTATTTAAATAAATTTAGCAGAGCAAGTTGTACGCGATACGCTTGTTTGACACCACGCAACCACGGTCTTCAATGATATAACATTCGGCCTTTGATATCAGATTTTTACCGAATCAGCGGTATCATAGTAGCAAGAAAAAAGATTGCTTTATCGTGCAGCTTGTTCGGAGGTTCGTTTCCATTTTAATTGAAAAATGCGCTTAATTTCATTTGGCTCACATCCAGTAGGTCCACTAAAAATCCTCGCCAGAGTTGCCGGTTCTGATTGCAGCGATATTTGTAATGGTGAATTGAAGAGAAGCATACTGTGTAGACCTTAGATAAAAAATTCAACAAGAGGGACAAATTACAAATAATGTAAACATAAACCAAACGTCCTGACACTCATGGCATCCCAGTCAATACCAACTCGTCACGGCTTTCTCTTCTCCGGTGTATTGTCACTTTTTTATTTCGCAAAACATATGCATGTGCAGTACAATCGTTGCCTTGATGATTCCCAACGTATTGTACCCATCAAAAGTTCGTAACATAAATGAAGAGGAACTGCCTATATTCCAGCTATTCGACTTTATTTATAGTCAGGAACTGCAACCTGCAAGTCTCATTAACTGGCACTAACACCACAATAATCATACGTTATTATACAACAGATATTTACACCGAAGGTGCGTTACCGTGTAAACACTTTCGCATATGGATGTCACTAGGGTCACCAAGGGACAATCGTTTTGCTTTTTTGTATTGGGGCATTAAACTCCAAACCAACCGTACGCTACGCTTTCATCTTTATATCAGCAACAAAGGGCTCATAAGTTTTCAAAAATGTATCATATTTATAGAGTACAAGCGGCACATTATACCACATACATGATTTAGTATCGATATAGTATCAAATGGGGGAGAGAATACGAGGCGTATAGAGTACGTAATGACCGAGTTTGCTATCATGGAAAATGAGTTATATCTCTGAAAGTGGCCTTGGGATTTGAATACATCAATTCAGGGAAAATGCAAACACGAAGTGTCGTATTTATTAAAAAGAGGGAAACGATAGAACTAATAGTTAAAATTGCAATATTCAGGGTTGACTTACGTATACAATTAATGGGGTAAGATTGTAGACGTATGACAAGGTAAGTAATGATAATCACTGTGATAATTGTGGCAAAAAGAAATTATGTAAAAAATATCAAATAAAAATCATATTCTACTTACAAGCATGTGGGAAAGCTCTGTCCGCCTGTTGTTGCCTTAATATTGTTACTGAGGTATCTTGCTAATGTAAGTAGTATCAACTGTCAGCAGACTGTCAAAGAAAACTAATGAATTTATTAATTTTTTCATGTTTTTTAGTGAGCTTGCGTTTTTCACAAAATGAAGAACCTTTGAGTATGCTAGGCAAACTAAGGTTCAGTCATTGTTGTCACTTACTGCGTATGTATCCCTTAATTGTTTTTAGTGGGATCTAGCAAATTCGTGAAGCGAGCTAGATTAAAAACAAACGGAACTACCCACATCATGCAAAAGTTGCACAAAAACATCGTCCTTTACAGTTCTTTGTCTGCTTATTTCATTTGTTTCATTTGTTACTTGCACAACAGCTTGCACATCGATATAGGCCTGTACTGAAAATCGCGTTAAAGGTGTCATAAGGTTATCCTAAAATCTATTGGACTATGACGCGGATCTCCAGTGTGCGCATGCCAGGCGCACAGTAGTAGCGGCTAGCTACTGTGTGGCCAATAAACGAATTAAATCTAATCATTTGTAATAGAAGTAGAAGCATTTTTATATTTTATACATAATACCTGGCATCTTAAACAGGTTACGCCAGGCAGGTTGGCAAAGCAGCAGAACGGATATGTGTTGAAAACGAAAACCATACATCGGTGATTAATTTAATTTATTAACATCCTTAAATTAATTTCTTCAAGTTAGGGCATAAAAAAACCCTAACTTTGTTTAAAAAAAAAGTTAAGGCTTTCTTTAAGCCTTCTAAAGACAACAAGACTTATGCCATACCAATGTTATGTTTAATGTTGATTGAGTTTTGCAAGTTAGAAGCGTGGAAGCTCATGGAACCTACATGGTTGAGCGCTCTTTTTATACGCGGTCTTGTTATTTGACCAAATCGCTCAAGTTGACGTAAAGCTAAAGAAGTCTTCTACTAGTTTATCCAAAACGTAGAATAGCAATGTTCAAGGCAGTAAAGCGACTATATAGGAACGCCTGTAAATAATAAAAGTATTAAAGGGATCTAGTAGACAAACTGGGCATCTTCAGGATAATATATATTGATTGAAAATACTTGAGGGAAGCAAGGTTTGAGAGACAAATCGTGTCGTACTACTTGCAAGCGAATATTTTAACCACGGTAGTTTTATCCGAACAAAAGTGTTTTTGTATGCTGATGAAAGCAAGATCCTTGAACACTTACGCCCGGTTTTCGATATGATATCATAAAGACATGTTTGTTCTCAGGTGTCTCAAAACTGACCTGCTCATTCTTGTCCAAACGAAACTTTCTAATTTAGTAAACGTAAATGTTTTGCGGAATATATAACTCATAGATTATTCCATGCATTTAGGCAGATAGGCCTGGTAAATTTTTAATTTGTTTGTCCTTGTGCAGCATATTATGTGAGTCAATGTGAGTTTAAGCCAAGTCACATATGTATGGTGAATATTGCTGGTTTCTCAGTATTTTAGGCTTTATATTCAACGATGAATCGTGTTTCTAACCAATAATTTAACAGGTAACTCAAAGCAATCTATATGCTTATAAGCAATCTATATGCAATGTATAGATTACATACAGAGGATATCCATTTCTAAATAAAATTAATAATTGTGCATTGTTTGGGAGAAAACTCCACTCAATGAACTGTGTCTTAGCAACATTAAGCAGAGCGAAAACGTTTGAGGACTTTACTAAGACGACACGTGATAGTCTAACGTATTTGTCGCTATTGGACCGATGCTTTGGGACTTGCACGAAAAATAACGCTTTCGGGGTGAATCTCTGTGATGAGAACATTTTCTGTAAAGCTTGTGGAAGCTCTGAGAATAAACTCTCAAAGCTTCAAGCTCTAATTATAACCGCTATGTAAATACAAAATTAGTGGACGGGTATACTTTTAAATAAATTTAAATAATTGTTTAAAATTTTGAAATAATTATTAGTGATTGAATGCGTAATAATATAACTAATATAAATGAGTAATAATAAAAGTAATAGTTATTACTCAATGCTAATAATTGTTTAAGCACATGATATTGATAGTACAAGCAAGTTCTATTGGAAAATTAGACTATGACATATTTAAAAATATAGTCATTGTCTAAAGTCGATGTCAAAAACATGAAATAGATATGATGTCAAATTAGTAACCGAGCAGTCAGGTCTTCCCATCGTGTCAAAGGTTAGAGCAGGATTTTTTGACTTTGATCACTTTATTAAATGTTCAATTCATTTTGTAAGCCATTAATGCGCCTTTAATATAGTTTCTGGGTTTAAATTTTTGAAACCTATGGGTCGGGGCAGCAAAGAAATCCTATTTTAAATGCATTCTATTATAGTTACACGAATAAAGTAGATAAACGCGCAGTTTCAGATGATTCAAAAAAACGTTGACAGCGATTTTACCAATTACTGGTACAGAAATAAAAAATTGCTAGATAAACCCGGTTGTATCGTAAGAACATGTAAACAGGTATTTTTACAAAATGGTCCACATATCGTTACGGCGCTTATTCTTTGTCGTGTACACTGCGTGCTGTTTGTACTGAAATGGCAACCCCTCTCCTAAATATGTGTACACTAAACTCCTAGAAGCTTCACCGTTGTAATTTGCAAACCGCTCCTTGCATCAGTTTGAGAAACTGAATACACTGCGTCTTTATTTTAGAATTGACCGTCAGTTAACATGGAATGTCTGCGGTACCGTTTTTTGCATTACTTCGTATTACTTACGAGCTACCGAGATCGATGGAGTAAATTAAGTAACGCGTATAAAGAGTATATATTACTAATAAGGCTGGAAGGTGCAACCAATGGTTCATCATAATCTAGCCGCTTGGACTGAGACTCGCAAACCTTTCAGCCCCTTTATCATCGACCATGGCGTGGATAGAAACAATTTTAATACATTAAGGACAAGCAGTTTAAACTCTGATCAGGAGTCATTTTAAAATGCATTAATATCATACACTAATTAAAATTGAGAATGACGGTAGTCCAGAAGCTTAGTTACTATTCACACTTTTTTACAACAATTTGTGTAGAGCGTATTATGTTGTTGATGCTATGACACAACAAACGCACAACCAAATAGAATAAAATCGCACAATAGTTAAAATGCAGTGCAGCCCCGCCACATCTTTGAGTTGCACGGTTTGAAACACGAATTAACCTAGATTATATGTCCTTTGTCACCGAAAAAATCTTGAGAAGATGTTGCGGGCTAAAAAAAAAGTGACGTAAGTTGAAGCCTGGTGGCGGACAAATGCCAATATAGCCCCTTTTGCATCTTCGTGTGTAAAGTTTTTTCACGGAACATTGTACACGCAGTGTGTGTTTTCGTCTTCACGGATAAACATTATTATTCGAAATGTTTGAAATGAAAAACTGGGAGCAAGTTAATCAAGCAAGCAATTTAAAGTAAGTTGTTAGCCAGTTTGTTAGCCCCGTTAGTTAGTTTGTTACCCTGTTTGTTAGCCAGTTAGTTAGTAGTTAGGACCAGTTTGTTAGCATGTATATGTATTAATACGTTTTTAAGCTGTTGGTAAAGAAGAGCCTTGACGCGATTCGCTGATGATAAAATGAAAAAAAATTAGACAAAATAATAATATTGTTATTAAAATAGTCGGGTACAAAGCCTCATTAAATTGTATGCTCATTACTCTAAGAACGTTCTTCACTAGGCGTCGGAATACGCCGCCCCCCAATTTTTGCGGAATCTAATCATTGTAAAAACCAGCTCTAAAAAAAGCTTTTTAGCAACACTCAAGAGCAACGTTTTTCTGATAAATGCGTTTTAAACTAAATCATTTGCTGAGCCATTATTATGACACAGCCACAACATCAGATTAAGAATTTCGTCAATTACTATTCATAGAGTTATTATTTAGTAGTTGCTATATTACTGCTATTTATATCTATTAACTAGTCTGTTTATTACGGTATAATAAATTCATAAGCGCCTTGAGGCATTGAATCTGTTGAACTCCAATGTACATAATGGTCTAGATATTGTGAAAAACATAAGAAACAATGTGCTAAAAAGCAAAATTTATAACCTGTGCACAGTTGAGTCATACGAATAAGTAATCTACGTTTGGAAACATTACAGTTTTCATTGTTCACAGTATTACAAAGTACCCATACCCCTATCCATACCTTTGCCATATTTTTATTTATTTTATTTATTTGGTATATTGGTGTAGACAAGTTCACCATAGAGCAAGCTGATAAATGGCTTCAGGTAGCAAGTTATTATTGCCTTTTAATAATCAGCTTTATTTCTTTAAAGTACTTTTCAGAGTTAAGTGAACGAACTTTGCGAGGAGGTAAGTTTTAAACGGCAGAAAAGCGTAACAACTGGGCTCTTTCATAGGTAAGTAGCCTGAAGGTGCCAGTCCTTTGCTCCATACGTTCAGTCATTACAGTGATAGGGAAGGCAGTATGGCCGTGTGAATTGTCCTTTGGCAACATTTCGACTGGTAATCCCAGATAGTTAAGCCTACGGGTTAAGAAGATGAAAGCGTACCACTTAGGAGAGCTTCACTCATCTAAGGGCTTTCGGGATAGTTAAGTCCAGACAATAAAATGTTGTCACCGAGCCGAGCCTGACCACACAATGACTTTGCAAAATATATCTGATAATGTTTTTAAAAGAATTAGGTTCAGAAGGACAGAAAGCAGCGTTGCCAGGGTATATCTTTGAGGAGGGTCCAAGTCACACTGCAAAGATTCCACTTTCCCACACCCTGCAGTTTCTCTTCTACAGATGGGAGCGGAATAAGGACGCGAAGTTGGTTGCTATAGACTTTAGACAAATAGTCAATAAAAAAACATTGTACGTAGTTTGAAACGAATACGATATCTCTTTTGGCTTAAAAGTGGAATTATTTTTACCTTCTTAAGCTCAGTGGGAGAATTCTGGTATCCAAAAAATGGAAATTTATGTATTACTAATGCTTACAAGTAGAGAGGGTGTTGAGGGCATTAATAACTTTCTGGGGATTCCTGGGGTAGTTTTAACTAATATTTGTTGATTCCAGTGCATGTTAGACCTACACCCTTGGATCTCAATGAGCTCTTACTTAGACCAATGATTTGTTTATACGGCAGCTGGCTCTAAGCATGCGCCCTCCTGTAACACGAAAACAGTGATTATAATCTTAATTCGAATGTCGGCAAAGTCAAAAATAAGTTCCTTAAAAATTTTTTAACAGTATTCAATCACTGTTTCCTGCTCTCCAATAAATTGGATGTCTCAAGTTTTTTCTTAATTTCACTTAACGGAAAAGTTGACAGATACCTAAGAAAGCCTTCACGGATGTAACTAGAGAAACGCCGAAACGTGATTGCAGAAAGGACGAGCTTACTGATCTGACTTCCTTTTTAAAGAAGCTTAGCTTGGTAAAAGGCGGATTTTAATTTCAGTGAACCTAAGGCATTTTGTACAGCTTATTCACACTTTTTCGTAGTTTTCGCAGCATAGACAAGAATCGGAATCCTTTCCGCTACTGAAAAAAGCGTATTCAAAGTGGAGTGAAACATTTGTCATAACGTAATCAGTTTACCGAACTCTTCAAATGCGCAATATCGTGTAAAGGTTAGTAAACTTAACTGTCGTAGATAATAATAATCTTAGGAATCTCGGGAACGATATCTCAATAGTTAATGGGTGATCTACCTGAAAGAAAAACAATAACGAGGTAATGATTCAGACATTTAGACAAAAAAATTATGCTTACGTACTATTTTTACATTGGGGTTATTGTTATATCGGGGCGGCTGCAACACTTACGAGCACTGTCACGCTAGCATCCCTTTATCTTAATGACCTCCTCTCAAGTTCGTATAAGAAGAGTGATTTCCGCCGTTTAAGATGCCTGACATATCTTTCTAGAAAACGTATTAGTACCATTATTTGTGAATGGCCCAAAGGGCTCGAGGTCTTAAGAAAATTGATAAAAAAATAGAAGGAAGTTAATGTGGACATATTCAGCAGATCCACAGATTCCGTTAAACAAAGGACAACTTTTACCAAGTTTATTAAATCGGACAGTGACCTGATCTTCTAACCTAGACTAACTTGCTAAGACGCTGGAAGACGTCTAGAGGCTGTAGAGCTCTTGAAACATCACAAAAATGCGTTTGAACGCTGTCCAAATGGACGTGCTTTGCTGCAGGAAATACTTGTAAAGTTATCGTTCCGGCCGCGAGTAGGGAAATAGGGAATTTTACTGGAATTTGCGTACGAAGTCCGGGAAGTCGGTATAGTCTAAGTGAGTTCAGGTTCTTTTTTATTATCACATAAAACTCAAGGGAAGGCAGTGCAAAATCATAATCATGATGCAACATCCTCAAATATACATATTCTGTGAAGAAAAATATAAATGGCGCAGACATTATACACGTCTGCGCCATATATTTACTGCACTCAATGTTTCCTCTTTCAAGAGTAATTCTCAACAACAATAATGTATACAACTGCTCAGTTCTGATTACCTCAAGAATATTTTTGTTCTAACGTTCTAATTAGTTCTAGCGTAGCTTCGCGAAGAGTTTTCATTAGAATTTACAAGATGTGGAAGATTTACAACCAGTATCACCAGAACTAACTATCCTATTCTACATTTTGCGAACCAAATATTTGCTCTGGATTGCACATCATATATGAGTTGTAGAAATGGGCCTTACAAACCCACAACAAAACGCGATCCATCAAAGAAACCCTGCTTGCACACCATAGCCATCACATTCTTCCTCACATACGGACGTCAGACTCAGTATAAAAATTCAGGGATTCACGACTTTTGTGAATATTAATATAAAATTCAAGAGCTTTTTTAACTCAACCAATAGTAAATGAGACTCTTCTGATAATTTGATTAAGATATTGGTTAAGATTAAAATCCGGTGTCATACGATTTCGAGACTCCTTGCTGTATTTATCACGAGAATGACCATATCAATAGTTACGCACAAACGAGAGACCGGGTCAGATTAATTTTAAATCAAATCCCTATTACTTACATCACTTGTAGATCCGTCCAATTTTAGGATGTCAGCGTTAAGTTTGTACTGTAAGCCACAATTTTGAAGTTAAAAATGAATGTGCTACAAGTAAGAAAGCTCAGGCAAAATACTTATATTGTACACATGAGGCACAAGCCTTTTCAAACTGAAAGTGTTATTAACTTCAACGTGCAAGCTGTAGTTGTACTGATCAGCTTAAGTCCACCTGACAGACCGGAAGTCAATCCCAATTACTATAAGTTTTTTTGCTTAGTGCGTCGTGTTTGTCTCGGCCGAACGCTTAGAAAAACCGAGGTGCACAAAACTAAATTTTTTACGATGATTTTGAAAGAGAGGCCAGCCCATACGAGGTAGTCGTCGACCGACCCGTTACGAATCCATGTGTTCTAACCAAATAGCTCGCTATATAGTCCAAAAGTAGTTTTTTCTGGTGCAGTACAATGGACTTTAATCAACAGCTATATTTTTACCGACAGAGGGCTTTTCACCTTCTTTTTAAAAAAAAAAACGTGACAAGTAAGCATTTTTGTTAGTTTTTTCGTAACATGATTGTTAGTTCTCACGGTTACTCACTTGAAAGCTTACGCACTTAATACCATTCGCAAGGAATTCACTGGACACGTCCAGCGCTTCGGCCTTTGCAAAATCGCCCGAAATAAGAAGAGATATATTTATTTTTAAGCGAGTGCCACTCCACCCCCTACAGGTGATTCGGTTACTAGAATGCTAACAGAAAGAGAAGAAATCGAAACAAGGACGAGATTGAAAGTTGAACCTTTGAACCCGCCTTCATAAGTGTTGCCAAATCTTAGAGGAACAAATATAAACAGAATTTAATATAACAGTATTTAGCAAATAGATCAGTCAGAGCATCCCGAGTGAGATGCTTAACAGCAGTTAAAACATCCTGCGGATGTTTATTGGAAATGTTAACCGGAAGAGCTTACACGGTATTAGTCACTCCCAATGAACAACACTTCAGGGATTTCTTAATTAATACTGTGACACCATCGCTTTTCGAATTATGATTGTAGTCCCTATTTTTCTGCGCTTTCCTGATTGATCGTAATCGTGATAATAAAGAAACTACTACTTTATTTCATCACGAGTATTAGAACAGCGATATGAGAAAATGAGTTCATTTCTAAGTTTGAATTAAGCCTACAGTTCGTGTTAACTTTGGAAGGGTTGTCTTGGTGGAGGCTTTTTTAGTATGCTATGTTTTGGGGTACATACTTATTTACCTTAGCCGTGATATACTGTAATGAATAAGTCGTTTCTTGCTTGATTTAAGGATCGTTATCGGTGCCCATCGCATATGCAATATCCAGACATGCCTTTTTCACCAGATACATGAATGTCACTATTGGTTTCCGGTATTGAGTGTCAGATAGCTTGTGCCCTGGATCTGAATGCTTTTGTCTATTACTGAATAGAGAAGTGAAAGCGGAAGACTCTCATGCGACTAACGGTAGTGTATTACAGGCCTTACATGTACTGCACTCGTTTGGAGCCTAACTATGGCTCTTCTCTCCTTTCTGGCAGTCGAGGACATGAGGAATTCTACTACAAAAATTTCACAGAGATCTATATTACTATACCTAAGACAAACGATAGAATTAAACTACCGTGAGCTCACATTGAAACAATACCATCTCTGCACCCTACTTACCTATGGTCAGTCGTATTAAATGTTTTTAGATCCTTCTATGTCGTCAAGCTCGGGGGCTCGGCGCATTGGCATGCGCCTTGCGACCGGAGAAGACACGTAGGTGCACAGGTTCGATCCACGCCGTTTCATTTTTGCGTTTATGGGATGCGTCTTACAAAATAATGCGATAAGCGTTACTGTGGACGTTAAATGTTAGGTGACGGCCAATCCTAAAAATATATGGTAGCTCTGACGGTTGACGACAGCATCATCATAACCATCACCATCATCAGCATATAGAAACACTGTCTTACCTTCGAACAAATAACTGACCGACTTTCATCTGCCGCTTAGCTTAACACTGCACTGTTTCATTCGAATAACCTCATGATGTAAGATGTGTACGTGTTCTAAACAACGATCGACAGTTTGCTTTGTAAATACACCTGAAACCAGAATCTCACGTTTTCAGCGCTTTTAATTGCTTTGATGTCAGATAATCAGATTCAATTAGCCATGATGTTGTCGCATAAAACTGTTACATCTTATTTAAAAGACTAGGTCTTTAAATAGCCTTGTTTCCTAGTACTCATCCATGAGAAGTTCCTACTGTATTTAGGAATTGCAATTGAGTTGAAAATATCTATGAAGAAGTCAATGGTTTCCGCCCAGAAGGGTCTTAGTAACTTGATGTCTATGACTAACCTTCAGGCCAAGTTGTCTAATGTGCTATTTCTTCGTTTAGCCGTAACATTTGATTGTGAAATATAGAACGTTGAGAAAGTTTGATCAGCATTG
This sequence comes from Tropilaelaps mercedesae, assembly GCA_002081605.1. Lineage (NCBI taxonomy): Eukaryota > Metazoa > Arthropoda > Arachnida > Mesostigmata > Laelapidae > Tropilaelaps > Tropilaelaps mercedesae. The sequence goes on along the minus strand of MNPL01013655.1, from coordinate 19,393 downwards.
TAATATTCTCTAATATTGTAATATTCTTTCGATCTTTGCAATATGAAACGCTCTCTCTTCGTCAGCATAAATTCGATATATCACGGTTATTTGACAAAACATATACGATAACCAGGCATTCTTAACAAATATGCTATTTTAACACAGAAATACACAAATATATATGACCAGAACGCTTAGTGTAAACAACAACAGATCTAAAAAAGTTGCCAAAAGAAAAAAGTTTTCAAAAGTGAAATAATACCTCCGTATACTTTCGCTACGTCGTTTAAGCGGAACACACCGTACTTCCCGCCATAGACTCATTTTACTACTCACGGACGAGATCTACGAACTTTCCAGGATGAATTCTGAAGAAAAAGAAGCGAAAACGGACGTGGCAACCTTAAAAATACGACAATTGCAGTCAATAACAATCTTCTCGAGTATTTATTCCTTGTTAGCTCATTAACTTTAAAACAAACAAAAGGGACTAAGTATTTCAAAGTAACTCAATATAGGATGGACTATATAGTTTGGTTAGACCTGCAGCTTTATCACAATACTATTAGGTTTAAACGGGTTAGTTGGATCGGTGTAGCCTTTTGACGGAAAGTGCACGAATAGACCGTTAACCTTGATATAAATCTGATAGCAATGAGATCGAGGACTGTCATTAGAAAAAAGTAGCACTCACTATGCTCTCGATACCACCTAAAGGTGTTATTGACGGTTATTACAGATAGCTACAAGCTAAGCATAGCTCAATACAGGTTCGCTCAAAATCTCTCAGCATGCGTATATATAAATACTGTAATTTAATTCATTTTATTTAATTTGAGGCTAGGATGGAATTTGATAGATTTGTAGGACATAAAATATATCCACATTTTTATAAAATGGTCTATCAGAAAGACAACAATTACAGTTACTCCAAATTTGTCATAACGACCTTATCCGTCCTTAACCTGCTAATTGTCGTAAACATGGAGGAAAGGAAAATATATCAAAAGAGTAAAATTGATACGATTACTTATGTGAATTGCAACTATGACACAATTCTCATAATTTATCAGTGCTTACTCGGCTGTCACTCAGCCAAAGCCAACGCCATAGGTTCCAATGGTAATTCTTGTATTACATCCTGTAGCGGATAACGAATAAGCTGGGCAGTTCAACAAATATTGAAAAGCGCATGATAAGTACGTATTCTTCAAAGGAAACTACGACTGTGTGGTTTATACTTAGAGAACGGCACTCAAGAAGATACTGCATAAAAACCGAAATAACCACCTTCTTTATCTGTATGGAAGTGGCTTTACTCGGAATGACTTACACTAAAGATGCACCTCTTAAACGTCCATTTGCTGCGTCACCTAAATTAAATTCCTAGACAAACAAGTATTTTATGATTCAATCACAAGAATTCTTTAAAAAACTTTTCCCGTTTTTGTCGAATAATTGTACTACAGACACAACTTATACACACATTAGATCAAAGAATTTGCTGCGGGCCGGGCAAATGGAATACTGGATCACTGCACAACAATGTATCATTTACACTGCACTACCTCGAGCACTCTATGTGTACAAAACATACAAAGTGTATTGGTTAGCTTTTTATCGCTTCCATCCCGGCCGTGACAGTAGGGAGCGCCATCTGTACGAAGGGAACGTACTCACTGCTGATGCTGCTTAAACCATGGAATACAATAATGCATTGCGGTTCCGTGAATAAATTGAAACTCTAATCTGTCCGATTGTGGTGCCCATCGATTAGGCTATGTGTCTCGCTTGCCGCACTTGTAGCGCGGCTTTTCATTACGTTTCGGATTCGATTAAACGGCTGGACTATTTTACTCTAGCCAATATTTTATTTTTGGAATATAGATGTTGTCTTTTTTTGTTGTGGATAAAAATATTCTTGATTTTCATCAGGCGTAAGAGACTTCATAGCAACAAGAGTAGAGGGGCTAGTACATGAAAGTATGATCTAAAAGCTATAATATCTCCTCACTAATCAATATTTAGTAGTTCAGGTGAAGTGATCGTCGCAAGTTCATTGTTAAGTGACGATAGACGCTAGAATTTATCGATTGATGTAAAATTGTTATAACAGGTTCTGTGAGACGTTTCATTAATATGTGTGTGTTTGTTTGAAACATGGTATTCTGTGAATGCTATCCTAAAAAATAGTTTCAATCATAAACTGGGAAGTATGACTTACAGTACCATTGCGTATTAGTTACATAACGTAGATACAGTGTCTTCCTGTGGCAGACCTTACTTGACAAGCTAAGGTTGCACTATGCCTACCAAGAGAATTACTGATTTTACTACTTTTGATTTTTTAGCGATTGTTGTTTTATTCTTAGTACTGACACTGGCGGTATTTGCGGGTTTGTGATATCGTTAATAAAACGTACTATTTGTTCGAGAGATTTCCGTTTTTTTTAGGGTTTCCCGTTGATTAGACGGACAAGGTTTTACGAAAAAGTTCGTATATCTAAGACGACAGAGGCGCCTTACGGAATGGTTTTGTGTAGCACTATGCAAGGTATGATATTCGTATAGCAAGTGAAAAGGCAAAGCTTTTTTGTGTCGTATTTTGTTGGTAAACCAACTTTACACGTTTTTACGAGCGATCATGCCGAACAAATTCTCCCACATTCGACTAACTTTGGAAAGAGTTTCGCCTACGACTTTATTGCATTATGGCTAAACCGAAGTCTGCTATTGTGTATGGGACATTGCTAGAAAGTTAGACAAGATCTGTTGACTCCGGCATTTCATTTTCGCATTTGGATGAATCTACGTCGATTATAAACAAACATTCACGAGTATTCGCGGCCTCCTCAAAAAGCAGGAATGTGACAACCTGGTGTTTTTTATATCTGGTCTTACTATTGTCTGTGAAACTGTTATTGGAACTAGTGTCTCCTGTCAGACAAGCAATTCTTGTCACAAGCTGAAGAGGGGTTTTCGTGTGCAAATGGCTCTCGGATATTAGTACAGCACTTAATCCCTTGTCCGAAACATCGTGGAGCCCCATGAGACCATGAGACGAACAAATGGTTTTCATCAGGTACGTCAAACTAACAGCATGCAACATTCGTGTCCAGGAGATTGAGATAACTTTGCAGACCACAAAGCAGTAGTTAACCTTAATCTTTGCTGATTTCAAAGTTGTAAATTGTGATCTATGTCCAAATGTTAGATAGTGAATATCGGAATCACACCACAGTATCACGTATAAACCATTAAGAGAATTAAGACCCACGTTGATAACTTTTGATAATCTTGACGGCATTACTTTAATAGATCAAACAAAAGTTCAAAATTCTCTATGCTGACAACATTTTTCACAAGTACAGGAGGCATGATATTCTGACCTCGGTTTCAAAACGTGCTATGATAATTCTTGACAAGATCAAGGAAAACTATACAGATAGGAGGGACGCACCGAATATCAAGTCATTTAGAGACTTAATTTGAACGCGCGCGTATACTGTGTTTTTATATACATGACCCAGTGGTATAATTGACATTATTTGCTGAATGATTAGGACATGCCTTCATGGCTCGAGCAGTATCTTGTGCGTCATATTTTTTAACCGCATGTCGCGTGTTATAAAATTTCAGCGTCGTAAATAAATTTCACGTTGACTTGATATTTCCCAAAACCCGCGCATTTAACAAACTTCGTAGTACGATCTTCTTTTACTTTTCTTTTGAAAAAAATGATTCGAGGCTTCTCCAGCTACTTGTTATACCCCAGTTTTTTCTTATTGCCCACCTATATAGTTCACTCGTATTTTAAACAACATCCGTAGGCCCAAAAGACCCTGCACAATCTTTTAGTAATCAAGAAAATATTAAAATTTCATAGTGCCTTCAGCCAAACCAAATATTGGTCTTTTTATTTCCCTGAAAATGCTTTATCAGGCCCACACGTTGCCTTCTTGCCCAATTTATAGGTCTTGTAAGAGTGAAAAGACAATCGTATGAATATTATACCCGTCATATATTAGAAACCGCAATTAAATTGATAAATCCGCTTATTTATATTTTACTAACACATCAAACATATTCAATACATTTTTCAGTATATTACCAGTGATACGAGTTTCCAGTTATTTAAAATCAGCCAAAGTGTATGCGTATCACACACGGTCGTACACGCTGCTTGGCCCACCTTCCTTATTGTCATACCTTGTAATGACCGATAGCTTTTTTAGGGTTACTGGCATCATAAATATATAGGGCGCTGTTTATATATCATTTTCCCGTCTTCGATTTTTATCCATTCTACCTTTTTTCGCTTCATTTCGGCTAACTTAGCTTTCACTTCGGCGCATATCCCAATGTATTCTCCCGATAGAAAAACTATCAAATACTTCGAACAATAATAATCTCTACTAAAGTTACCATTGTCATCACTTCTAAGTTCCTTCACTGTAAATAACCAAATATTGTTTAAACAGATATATGCCAACACGAATTGGCTATCAGCTAGTACAGCATAGGTACACGGTTCTTATTTGAATCAGGCTTCACATTTTTTGGGATTGACCTGATGAAATAGGTGAATTACAGTCTGCGGCAAATACAGTTAACTTGTTTCTCTTCCTTAGTTGCTTTCATCGTCACTATGACGTCTCTTGGCGGATCCAACCTTCAAGTTGAATTTGTACTCCTGATCGCATCCCATATATGCGTCACTCATGAAATATAGTACGTAACTGTGGTCTCCTGATGATGGCGCCACAAAGTCGAGCTTTATCTTGGCCTTTTGTTGTAGTCCAAAGCGTTTGATTGAAATAAGAGAGTTTGTCGAGGGTTCCCCAATTACAAGCCACCAGTTTTCTTCACGTTTTTGGGGGAATAGTGGAGCCACCACGGGTCCTATAAGTTCATCCTCTCGTTCCAACTGCACAACCACATTGACAGTTCCTCCGCTGCGCACGGCGTCGGCATTTACCACTTCAAAGGACATTTCAACGTTAGGATAACGGTTGCAGAACTTGGCCACATCCACCATTTGAGCCGATACCATTTGGAGCAACTTGTTGCGTTCAGCATCTTCGAGTTCCATCACATCAAACACAGTTTCAACGCCGGCTTCCTTACATCGACGAATGACATCAGCGCTAAAATGTGGCAATTGTTTAAGATAGGAGTCTTTATTCCACATGGCTTGGGTCACCATCTGTGACAACTCCATAGCGGCCAAAGCAGGCGTCAGCCAGCCATTTGATGATAGCACGTCAACACACGCTTGAATCAGACGAACAGACTTTGTGAGTACCACCTCCGTGTCTGATTGCAGTTCAGCCGATAACTGGATGCGGGAAAGGTGTGCCTGTAGCAAAAGATTTGTCTTCACATGGGGATCCGAGAATTTGGGATCAGTCAACTTATGTGGAAGCTTATCATACAGTTGTTTCAGCAGGTTTTCTTCTCGGTGTCGAACAGGAATACTTTCATACTCGGCTGCAGAACTAATAATCTCCAACAAACCACGAATCTTAGTGCGATTATTTAACGATACTGAGAACATCTCAATAGTCGTATAGTTGATGTAGTAATAGGCGGCAATCATACCCAGATTAAGAGGAGAGACGTCCATTTCATCTTCAATGGCTATACATTTCGACTGTTCAAGGTCTGAGAGAGTTTGTTCAACTAGATCTGACAAGTGGTCAGACAGATGCCTATGGGTAACCCCCTGCAAGTTATAATAATTCGGATTTTGTGTCATACGACGGTACATAAGCGTCCAGGTTAACTGGTCGACAGCATCCTGCTTGTTCTCAATTGTCTTCGTCACAATTTCGGCACAAAAATGATCATGCAGGCAATGGTCTAGATGACTTTCGACTGGTAATGGCTCATATAGGAACTTCTTAAAGAATTCTTTCTTGCTTTGCTGACAAAGTAACAGAACCTTTGCGTCGTTGTCAACGAGAGGTCGATTCGCCCTGCCAATCATTTGAAGAACTGACGTGATGGGGTAATCATCGTATGAATGAATCTTTCCATTGTAGAATTGAGTATCCATAATAACCACGAGATGAGCTTGCAACGAAAGAGCCCAGCACAGCGAGCTTGACACCACCAAAACCTGGATGGCCCCAGAGTCGAACAGTTGTTCTACAAGAGCTCTGTCCGAGCCTTTCAAGCCCTCGTGTAAATATGCTACTCCACCTTGAATAGCTTCCTTAAGTGTGTTGTCTACCATTTGGTCGAAGAATGGTTTTAGGTCCTCAATAGGCACGTGAAGGAAGCTATTATCGATGCTGTTTGCTGCCGAGTAAGTGAGCAGTTCAATGCAGGTAATACGAGACTGTTTTCGGGATGGAACGAAGACAATGACTGGCTTTCGGGGCGAAAGACGTGCGATTCCTTGGCATACGGGCTTTGCCATGGCCAACAGACGACTTGCATTGTGCGTCATGTTAAAGCCTTGAATGTGCAGCTCAAGTTGTACAGGTCGTACATTCGGATGAAAATTGAATGTCGCATTTACCCCGGCCCCCAGCCATTGCGCGACGTCACGAGCGTTTGCCAATGATGAACTGAGCGCTACAATTCGAATATTATGCCGCTCGAGCTGCGATGAAATATAACGCATACGGGAGCAAATTATCTCCATTGTTGGTCCCTCCTCTCCTCCAATAAGATGTAATTCATCAACAATGAAAAGATCCACATTTTGCACGTTTCTTCGTTGCTTCCATCGTCGAGATAAAATATCCCACTTCTCAGGTGTTGAAACGATTATATTGCCACTACCGAGGAGCTTTAAGTCGGTACCTGTTTCGCCAGTGAGTGCGACCACCTTTTTACTAAGCACAGAACCAAACCTGGCCTGCCATTCTTTGAGCATATTGACGGCAAGCTCTTCTCGAGGGGCAACGTACACACAACGCCCCTCCTCACGCTGATTGAATAGCCGCAGCATGGCAAACTCTGCGCAAATTGTCTTGCCCGATCCAGTGGGCGCTCCAACAAATACATTCTCGTCCGTATTGTAAATTGCGTTGAATGCCTGAGTCTGGATCGGATTAAAATTGGTGAACGCGTCTCGATACAAAGACTCAAATTCTGAATTTTGAAGTGCTGATACAGGGAGTGGCTGAAGATCAAGAAGCTCGGTCGGAGGAGCATATTTTTCTGGAAGGATCATGTGCCTAAACGATACTGGTAGCTGAGTCTCACTGCCAATCCACCTGAAAGCGACATGAATAGTTCAGGATGAAAGCCAGAAAAATTTTGTCTATTGGTTGAGAATTTTAGTGACTGAAACAAGATGAACATGCTTTTTTATCTTTTGAAACACTGACACAGCAGTTATAGAATATATAAAAGAATCAACCCTTTCAATACTATTTATTGTAATTTCCATGGCTATATTATTTTAGTAAAAAATGGCTAGGGTTCAGTCAGTACCTACTTGTACCTAGATCGTGAAATCGCTGCAAATCGTAGTACGCCGATACCACAGCATGCTGGCTGTACCGTACTCACCTATCCGAAACAACACGAATGAAGTACTGTGGAGGTAGAGGCTCGAATAGTGCCACAAAGAAGCGCACTACATGCTCGTCTTGGGCGAATTTTTGCTTCAGCAGGAAGTATTCATAATGCAGGATACGCTCAGAGTCGACGTCCTCGACAAGAATCCAGAAAGCTTCCGAGGTTCCGTGAACCTTCTCGTCCCATTGAAAGTCGGGCGTGATAGTCAGCTCAACTTTGAGAGATGACCTTGTAATAGGTTGAATGTGGGCCACTAGCTCGAGTTTTGGAAAGTGGTGCACGTACCTGTGAACTGTTTTTCCCATTTTTGGCATTCGTAGCAGTTCTCCAATTTCACTCACATTGAGATCATATAGTCTTTCCCATGGAAAGTTTTTCTTCTCGATCTTCTTGACCACCTCATCAGGCAGCTTCTTGAATTGACGCAATGGCGACATACTCTGCCACATGCGCCTGTCGATCATTTTACACATGGCAAGTGTTTTGTCGGCTAGCTGGGCCCATCCGCGATGTAGTACTATTTCATGAATCGCACGCATTAATCGGGCGGCACTTTGTGTTATGTATACCATATCAGCCATTAGCGCTAAACGCTCGAGTTTCAGTTGTGAAATGTAGGCTTGCAGGAGGACATTAACCTTGGCCGTAGGTTCGTCGACGCTCTCCTTGATCGGTACCGGAACACGTTCCATGAGTTTGTGTAATTCCAGCTTTTCCTCTTCGCGAATCGTAATGTGACGGAACTCGCCCGATAGGGAGAATACCCGAAACAATTCTATCTCACTGAGAGTAGGCTTTAGCAGTTGATTATAAGTAGAAATTGTGTCGTGAGTGCAATAGTAGTACGATGCAATGCGGCCCAACTCAGTGACCTGAAGATGACCTGTACGCTTATCAAAACGGCATAACTGTGCCTTATCCAGAGCTATAGCCGCCGTAAATACAAGGTTTGCGCGGAATTTGTCCAGCAGCGGGTCATCGGCGAGCATTTCTGTTGTAATGCCATATACATGCGGGGCTCGCATCATTCGAACATACAGGTAACTGTAGCCAAGCCAGTTAACGGCATCCCTTACTGTTTGAATATTTCCGAGTACAATTTCTGCGTTTAGAATGTCTGGAAGCTTAGAGATCATTTGCGACTCAACTGGCAGTTGCTGGTTGAGTAGCGACAGGTAGTACTGTAGCTCGGAGTGGTTTGTCATGAGGATACCCTCGCCTTTTGTATCATACTGGGGTCGCCCAGCACGGCCCAGCATCTGTAGGACGTCGAGAGCACCTAACTCTGTCCAGCGTCCCTTTTCAGGGCTATATACCTGCGTACCCTTAATGATGACAGTGTGCGCTGGAAGGTTCACTCCCCAGGCCAATGTCGCTGTGGACACGAGGACTTGTAGATGGCGATCGGCAAATAAATCCTCGACAAGTGTTCGGTCGACGCGCGACATTCCCGCGTGATGAATACCAAATCCATATGGTAGCAAGTCCTTCAATTCAGTATTTTTTACTTGTTCTGCCTCGCTCCTTAGAACCTCAGTACTAGCCGAGCCTTCCCTTAAAAACATGCCCAAGGTGTCTTTTTCTAAGCACATATCTCGAATAGCCTTAGCAGTCTTTGCAGTCTCCTTTCGCGAGTGTACGAACACCATAACCTGGAATAAACAAATCTGACATGACTATGGTTTTTATGGACACTTTTGAATAGGAAAAATTTATCTCAAAAAAATATAACATTTTTAAATTATATTTATGGGCTGAATCATGCATCTAACCTTAAACATAAATCATGTTCGACAAAAGTCAGAAATATAGTGGTAAAACTAAGTATGAGACAACTGAATGTTATCACTAAAAGAAATATAACGCTCGCCTCGGTTCTTTTAGCAAGGCTCATTTTTTATACGAATAGCTTTGTTTTTATTATCAACTGATGATCTTCGATCCTGATGTTATCCAAATTTCACTAACCTGACTCTTGCCGGCGTTAGCGAGAATTTTCTCGTAGAGAATTTCATTCATAATTTCAAACCTTTTTACAACTTTCTTCTCTGTGATGCCAATAAACTTCTGTTCAAGGGGCACGGGTCGAAAGGAATTATCGAAGTAGAAGAGACCCTGATGAGGATCGACGCGTAAGAAGGTGGCGACGTCCTTATAATTAGGCAAAGTGGCCGACAGGCCTACAAGACGCACTTCCTCTTGAGTTGTTTCCATATTGCGAATAGTTCGAGCAACTAAAGCTTCCAGTACGGGACCACGCTCGTCATGCAACAGATGGATTTCGTCAAAAATCATAAGACGGACAAGTTGAGTGTAGGTGCGATCTCCGCCCTTGCGCGTTATAATGTCCCATTTCTCCGGTGTACAAACGATTACTTGAGTAGCGTTGATCTGCTCCCGGGTCAGCTGGTGATCTCCAGTCAGTTCGGATACCATTAAACCATACTTCTCAAGACGCTTTGAAAAGCTGCCTACCATCTCTTGTACAAGAGAGCGCATGGGAGCAACGTAAACGATTTTAAAGGCGTCTCCATTAATGGTACCGTCAGAATTAATGTGCTTTCCGATTTCGCGTAGCATACAGAGAAGCGCAACGTTGGTTTTGCCGGCTCCGGTAGGTGCACACACGAGAATATTCTGGTCGGTATCCAACGCCGTTTCCTTCAATCGAGACTGGATTCTGTTGAGTGATTTGAATTTTTCGAAAGCTGGTTGCGCCCAGTCGGGTAGAGTTTCGATAGGAATTAGTTTCTCATCGTCGCCAAATGGTCGTGGTTTCAGGGCTGGTACGTGAATTTCTTCATATCCTTTGTGGGTGCGACGAAGCGATCCTTCTGGTAACTGACACCGTTTATTTGACATAAAATGCGAGCCTTGTGCGAACGCCATATCATCCAGATCAAGTACCTTGCAACTCGAGAGTTGCACGTTCTGATTCTGCTGGTGTAGCTGTTGCCGGCCTTCGTCTTCCTCATCACCTTCACCTGGATTCCCACAGCCTACAGGTTCGTCACCAGCGCCAGAATCGTCCTCCAGAGGTCGTTTACGTTTACGTGTCTGAATAGGTAACAACCGACTAGGTCAGTTCAATAATTCTTACATAAATTTCATATTTATTTTCATTGGATTCCTCATAGAGCTTCACATATAATCATTCACTAGGGAAACTGCATAATTCTCAACGATTGAACTGCCATACTATGAACACCAAAAGCAACGACCAGTCCTATACAATTCGCTCGTATCTTGAAAGTAGTACGTCGGCCGACGCTGATTCGCGCGCAACTCTGATAGCCAATTCTGGTGGCCGACTAGACCCGTTCACTCACCTCACTTACAACACCAGCTGATATGCTCGAGTCCGGTGCTTCTGCAACGTCGAGCTGAATTAGAATCTGGGTTAATTCGGAATCTGCCTTCATCCGCTCGCGAAGCTTCTGCCGCTGTTGTTCGCTTTGTGCTTGCGACAAAAGAGTGCAGTAGAGGACAAGATTGCGGTGTTCACGCAGCTGTCGAATTAATTCGAATTGGCGAAAACCAAGAAGAAGAACAAGTCTGTTCTCAAGATCACGTTCCTCTGCTGCTGTTTTCAGAATCGCCAGTACTTCCTCGGCTTTCGTCTGCGCCGCCACAGGATCGTCGTAAGCTTTCGACAATCGTCGCTGCAGCCAATAAGCGTCTATATTACGCGCCTGGAGTGGCTCAGTACCACTGATCGCTGTGCCCTGTAAAGCATCCAGAAACCAAGGCGAACATAAAATAAGCTCATTCTAATTTACAGACTTACGTGCTGTCTGCTTTCACTAGACATACCCTAAAAATATGTAAAGCCTATCTGCTTTTACATTATTATTGTGAGCAGAAAACGAAAATCCGTTTGACCGCCACTGCAAGTACGTCATTCGTCCGTTTTCGTTGTTTTATCATTAATTTTATGCCACCAGGTGAATAGGTAGTTGCGCCAAAGTACAAGTATTAGACGTGCCACAGATAATGGCCTTCTCTGTCTCTAAACAATTCCTTTAACTCATTTGGTAGATTCTTAAAAGGATGCTGCATACCGATAGCAAAACACGTTAAAGAAAAAAACAGCTAAGAATTGTGTAGATAACCAAGCAATAAACGCACGCAGTTGCCAATTACGTTGCTTATTTAAATAGTACTACGACGTAAATATAAAAAAATCTATTTTATGCCAAACACCATTGTGAGTTTGATTCGCAATTTTTATTTAACTGGTGTAGAAAAAACAAATATAGAAGCGCCTTCTTGAGTAATTTACCTTGGAACTTTTCGTGTTGCTCTGCTGCTGTACCTTATCGCGCCTTTTCTTTCCGTCGCCAGTGTTTGAGGCAAGTAGAGTAGCTCCAGAAAGATTGTCCTCACCTTCAGCGCCATCGCTCAACGCTTCGTCAACCATATCCAGCATCTCCTCACCAGATTCATCATCATCCGACCTACGCCAAATCAATAAAAAAGCATTTTTTTAGTGAATCAAATTAACAACGTTTTTTAATGTTCTTAGGTATTAATACTATTTTAAAATACGTGAATACATCTCAAACACCAAAAATAAGTTTAATCAACAACAGGATGGAAAATAGAAGATGTTAAGATTGGTGAAATCTCGAAAACTCGTGCTATCCTTCGAAATGCCGACGTTCACGGATATGATACCTTAAACCACTTGATTTAAAATTCAATCACAGCTCGAATAAAACATTAACCTAGGCTTGGTCTCAGGTACCCTTTTTGTTATAATCAGCAATATTTATTTTCTCCTTTACTTCGCAAACAAAGATAATTTGTTTTAGAAGTGAACTGATTAGCACATTTACTTACGTAATCATGTGAGTTAGTAATGAAAGGATGATTGTCAAGGCCATCCTTCGTACACTTGATAATTTCGTATGTTACTCTTATTGATAAATAAAGTGGCATAGTCCACTAATTTTTTAGGCCATTTAGACTAACAAACATATCTACATTTAATATAGAAAATTGTATGTACCTGTCAAACTCGACATTAACTCCGTATGTTTCATCAATATCAGCGGTTGCATCCTCTTCGCCCGGGCCACTGCTAGCCGAATAATCTGTGATCTTCTTGCAAAGGTTCACGAGCACAGCGTATCTATATAAAAGAGATATACAATTTCGCGCAATGATATTATACCTCATCACAAGGAGCGCCCAACCAAAGGGTCAGATATATCCAACGTGTTAAATAGATTAGACTGGGATCACTGGTGTTTTCGGAGTTTAATAGAGTAGAGCCTCGCCTCACTCCGCGATCATGCGCACCTTTCATCGGCAATAGCTCCAAGTAGTTCCTGTAGTTCTCTGCGTCGTTCAGTTTCCTTAACGCGATCCGATTTCAGTGTCCGCAGTACCTCATCGGCTGCTCCGCAAAGAAGCTCTCGAGGGTTGTCTCCCAGCATGTCCTGCAGGAAACTAAGTAGCACTTCGTAGGTCTGCCGTGTTTCAGCCGTTTTAGGTCGATATTCAATACCGGTCATCTCATCAACTGACTCATGCAGAACTGAGCTAAGGGGCGCATGATGCCCTTTGTGAACGCCTCGACCACCACCAGACGCCGCTGTTATAGAACCGCCTCCACCAACTGAGACTGAAAGATCTATTCCCTTTTTCTTGTTAGAGTTGCTTCGCTTTTTTTTGTCGTCACCGATTTCTTTCGAAGGCCGATTCCGCTCATATCGATCGCCCATTTTTGTCCCTTCCAACTTACCCACAAGGGAGCATACTTCGCCTGAAATATTGTGATTGAGACAAATATATGAATAATAATAATGGGGAAGCACAAATATGTTAAAGATATTTTTGAAAAACAAATACCCAATATAAGAAAAACACAAATTATCCATTCGAAATGTATGTGTTCTTTATTCACATCTTTTAACTACACGTTGTGGCCTGGCACGTGTCATTTCGTTAAAGTGATTTCAAACTTAGCTCTTCTACTGAACTGTAACTGAGACTAAAGTGTACACTTCTTACAGCTTAATACAAAACATTTTCAAATCAAAAACAAGCTATCAGCACGGAAACTAGAAAACCAATAACACTTTTGTAACTACCAGATCAACTACCAGACGGCCAATAAACTACAATTAAGATGTCGAGAAATAAACCGTGCAGTTAGTTGTCAAAAGCACGAATATTTTGAAAATTTTGCTTATTTTATTAAAATATTCCGATAAAACGTTCAAAAACCACTATGTAACGCATGCTAATAGGTGACGGAGTATGTGTCACGCTTTTGACAACATAAAAATTCGCTTACCTGTGGCTTCATCTCGAGCTCGTCTCTCGATCAGACGAGTATCTGCGACAAGAACAAGATTAGAATTAGCCTTATACTCATATTGTTGCGATCGCGCCGCCGCGTCCGCCATTCTTGACTCCGGTTTACCAGCGAATTGAAAGAACGGCAGCTCGCTACCTGTTTGTTTTGACGCATGACATCGGTCTACATAGAAGGCTAAAGCTCGAGAGCTCTACAGAAACTTCACTCGTTTGTATGATTTGATCAGTTTGTAGCATGTATCCTGTAGTTCTGCTCGTTCCTTTGTGGCATATATCTTATGTTAAGAACTGTTTCATGATGGAATTACGTTAGATAGAAGGTAGTAAATGCGTCTGCGTCTAAAGGTCTGCGTAGATACAGTTATATTATTGCAGTTTCTCCTTTTACGCTCTATTTTGAAATCACTAGCTACTTGCACAAATTTCACATCTGTTAAGTTAAATACTTTTCAATATGATAGAACATACTTTAAATAAAATTGAATGTTTTTCAAATTTAATTGGACTTTTTTGCTTGGGTTTTTGTTTGGATTGCTATTGGGTTTTTATTGCTTAAATTACTTGGCTTACTTTCGACACCTACTTTCGACGCCTACTATATGAAAAGTAAGAGATTATAAAACTCTAAACGATAAAAATATAGTACCTTGTTGGAAAATACTGAAGAATGTAATCGCACTATTGGATATTACATAATTATGTGAAATTACGTTACGCTACTAAATGTATGACTTGTTCTGAATGAAGTGTTGTTTAATGTTTTTACTGGCTGAAAGACTTGACCCGCTTGTGCTGTCGTCGGAAGTTCGAGCATGACCATTATACGATTGCCATATTTTTTCCAGTTTCAAAGCCCTGGTGAGTAGTTATGCATAGTCTGCTTCTCCGTGTCTCCAAACAAGTCGCTCACGAAGGATTTAGAATGTATCAGTGCGGTCAGCGCTACGATCTGCTGACCGAATGCATAATTTGTGAATAAATAAAATTATGTCTGCAGAATACCAGCTGAAATATCTTTTTGAAATATATTTCATCTATTATGTTCTCCATAATGGGTAGACCTAATTTAATTTGGTTGTTATCCATGCAAACACAACTAACAATATTAACGACCTATCTGTACCAGCTTATTATACTAGTCTATCTGTACTAACTAATCGAAACTATTCATCGAGCTCGATCAAACCATACTACGTAATAAGTCAACCCTTAAATTAACCACTTAGACCTGCTATCCCCAGTACTTTTTAAAAAGTACTTGGTTTGCATTTGGTTTTTGTTAAATAGAGGGTCATTCGTTATGTTTTGTACAAACATGATTTTACAAGTCCAACAAATCAGAACAATTTCTTAAAAATAATGCTGCGTAACTCATATTGTGCGCGACTTGTACAGGAAGCTGACAAACTGCAATCGCATGCTGCCCAAACCTAAGCACAATGACCGCGCGTATAAGTCCGGGATAACTCTGTACTAATGAATTTTCAAAATATAAGCGTTCCATCATACTAACTGGTTTACAATTTTTTCAGAGGTTTATATGAGATGTGCATTTTATACATTCGTCTACACTGCAATTTTGAAATTGCATTTCTTTTCGTGCTATATTTAAGAATCATGCACAACTACAGACACCGATTTGCCCCATTATGCGTAGGCATGCAAAAAAATGGCGAGAAATTCGTAGCCATTGTCTTTCAAATAGCCATAAAGTATAGCAAAATAGCCTACATTTCTGGCAACACCAGTCAATGTGGGCTCTTTCGACAAGTATTTTTCTAATTCTATAGACCTTAAGTACAGGTACAATATAGAGCAAATCCTGTTAGGTTAAACCTGCCTTCTAAGTAAGCTGTATTTACGTATCTTAGTATAGCCTCATATGTGCCCCTACGCTCGACTTCTGGCGCAGACGAATTGCTTGTGCACCATTTTTACGTTTAAGGCTTATATTGCCGCTAGTATAACTCGCAGCTACGAAACTGCGCTAAACATAGTACTGAGCGAAACAGTGCGACTTACACCCTTTTTTTATATAACCCCATTGCAGCTTCCTATCAGAGACCACGCAATACCCTTAGTATTAATCAGTATTCAGTTTTTTTAATTTTTAATCTTCTCCAGATACTCTATCAATTAAATAATTTGGCTTATCGCTTTACGATCAATGAACCTTTTGCATTACTTTAAACACCGTAAGTACCCAAATCATACCAAGACTACATATATGTCACCAGTAAGACTCAAATTGGCAAGCGCCAGTCCACAAAAGCAGCTAATTAGCCACCGATGCCACCATCAGCTCTCTCCATGCGACTCTCTGGACTATCTGTAAGATCATATTTATAAGACACATATGCTATATATTTTTGGATTTTGAGATGGAGAGAGGGAAGATACGTCGAACAACTATCAGGGTGACTGCTATCTCCGCGTTAGGCACGTTTAGATTGATTAGCATTAATCATTCTGACCGACTGTTTTTTTTTATTGGGAAGATAAATTATTCCTGTTAATTGGACCGTGTTACTGGCACATTCTATGAAGTTTTCGTAAACATTCCACTTCTATTTATGAAAACTGCTCTTATGCTCTTCGCTCCGACTTGAGTACTATAACTGTATTTACCTTGAACCTCAACGCAATTTAGAACTAAGCTATCCGTTTATCTGCTTTAATGTTATCACGCCTCCCTTCGATTTTAATAAATTTGGTTCCTTCAAGAGTGTCATTATATACTTGACCCTAAATTCAAATCAACTAGGCTACACACGTTCTGACATTATGTAATAATATATAAGCAAATGCATGCGAAATAAAAAACGAGTACTCACTACGGCTGTCTTTGTGATTTATTATTTTCCCATTGTCATATATTCACCTTAAGGTTTTTCGAAAAACATGTCATAGTACCATTATGCACGCTGAGCGTCATTACCCAGACGCTAAGGTATAACGATGCTATAACTATCTCTTCTTATCCAAGATTTAGTTATTCTCCATTCCTTTTCAACACGCTACCCTAGTCCCACCACGACTTCACTGATAGCTATCGTTAAATTGTACTCGCATCACTGTGCATGTGTCAATGCATGTATGTGTAAACCCTACGAATTAGGAATCACCTTATGGGTGTTATGTGTGTCATTGTGTCAATCGATGTGATGATAATTCTGTGGACCATTGCTTTTTGTGAATATACAAGACACCTTTTTATTCTGTGTATATGTATATATACCGCACGTTGAGGTACTTGTCAAATGCAAGCTAAATATTTTATATACGTGTAGGAACACACATAGCATGAACAAGTCGACAGCTGTTTTTTCCGACTTCACTGCTGGTTAGAAGCAAGTTAGACCGCGGCGGAGCCACTGCACGCGTGACTCACTATAATGATAATATAACGAAAACTGGTAATGATTCCGCCAAATATACAAAAACCATTATACAAATACCGCAAGTCCTTTTCCAACTTTGTTCCACTCTCTTTCCCTTACCAACTTTCAACAAGTGTCTAAAATTACGTTCTGCAGTACCTTCAAGCA
Source organism: Tropilaelaps mercedesae (assembly GCA_002081605.1). Lineage (NCBI taxonomy): Eukaryota > Metazoa > Arthropoda > Arachnida > Mesostigmata > Laelapidae > Tropilaelaps > Tropilaelaps mercedesae. Next base: position 2,000 of record MNPL01013655.1, on the reverse strand, counting down.
AGAAGCAACAGAATTCACTTGAGAGCCGTCATTACGCCTTACGACACTACTCATGACCGAGTAACTCAAGAATCATCGTAGAAACATAGATACAGCCACCCTCACACATTTAGAAAATTACAAATGCTGTGTTTGTCTGTATTGATTTAAATTTTCTAGGATGCTAATTAGAAAATTAGAAAAATTGATTTTAATGACTTAAGTTTCACCGAATAGTCCGTTTTGTAATACTTGTAAAATGTAGGCGCATTTTACTACTACTACTACTACTATTAGGATTACATAAACAAATCATGATAGGTTCCAACTTTTATCTTGGGTATACATTGTATAAGGTGCGTTTTGCGCACCATTGTGCACAAAAGCTGATAATGTCTCGAATATCCGAACAGACAATCACATTTATTTGAACTCGATGAAGCTACAGAATTATTCAAAAGCGTCTCATTAAACCGCACGCAAATATTAAAGAGTACATCATTTGCGGATAAGTTCAAACGCAGACCTAAGGCTTACTCGGTATATAAAATCGTCGTCGGCATTTTTGGTTCTGCTCTTTTTTAGGTTATAAGGTTATCATATACAATAACGCTTAAGCGTCACACGAGTAGAAACGGACATCCCTCACCGTTGCGCGTGACTTACCGCTACGGCGTTTTCTCACAATGAGGCCCCTAATTGTGTTAAGCATATATTTTCTTGAAAACGTATTGACTTAGCTTGTCAGTAGATGCACTAGAAACAAAAAATTTTTTTTCTATGTTATATGGAAATAAATTTGCTAAAAAAATAAAATGAAAAGACCAGCATACAAGCTTCCCTGGAACCTAAAATATATTTTTCGGAAAGACGTTAGGACTAATTGCCTTTATTACTCAAAAAAAGAGAAAAGTAATTAGCTATATTCAAGAGTAGTAGGTTGGACAAGCACTTTTTTCCAAAACTTCACGAAAAAAATGCCAAAATTTGCCTTTAGGAA
>MNPL01013650.1:0-27420 GCA_002081605.1 Tropilaelaps mercedesae | reverse complement strand
TGTGGCACCCGGTACAATACAGAAACGGTATAGTGGCGGTTGTCTAATTGACAAGAAATTAATCGCGTCCCCGACATCAATTTGTCTGTAAGCGCAACTAAGCGATAGCTGGCTCGAACTTTTATTATATTTGATACGGAACAGTTGTTTATATGAGGCTATATAAAAAATATGGACCTCGAAATATCTTCTCACTTGTTTAAATACATCTGTAGGAATGCCCGTTGCGCTTTGATGGCCCTTAAGCTATATATGGTAAGACGCGCGGTACGCAGCGCAGCGTTTGCTACACACAACCTCGTCTAACCAGATTGCCGGTTTGAGACCGACATGACTCTTGTATAGTCGCCTTAGAACATGAATTTCACATACATATAATTTGCATTACCAGGCTATCACATGGATCAAGATAAGACTGTCACAAATAAGTCTAGCCAATTATTGTGGCTGCACATAGGAACTGTTGACTACCGGTCAAGACGCTAAGCAAGCGGTGAGTCTGGTCAGCCCTTGGACGGGACGCACTTCAATAAAACTCTCCGAAGCCTGCCGCGTTCTGCACCAGAGGAACTCCCGACAAGTCCTGAAACAATACCAAGGGCTTACACCGTGTCACCGAGGCCACCTAAAAAAGCTTATCTAAGTGCAACCAGCTTTATATAGGAGTAATCATTGTTGAGTTTTTCATAGTAAAGCTTAAAAAGAACTGCACAAAAGGCAGTCCGATTTTTGAAAACTTCCGCTTCTTGAAAATTTTCAGGTGTTTGCGTGGTCTATTTGCGTTGATTCTTCGACCGTTTACGCTATGTATTCTTTATAATTCGGTTTGCTTTTTTATTTCTTGCTTCAAAATTCACTGGGAGTCTCCTGGAGATGTGCCAGTTCTAAATGTACACAGTTTAGGATTCCTGTCTGTATAGTGTCGTCGTCCACTGTTTGGTTCGTATAATAATAATAATAATATTTGCATCGGGCCTGCAACGTTTTACCCTCTGTATCGATGGATTTCTATTAAAGCATCGCACATAGTTTTTTCAAGGGTCCTGCAAACAATTTACGTAGTGTCTTCTTATTTAAATGTTTTTATGTTATGACAGTGAGCGCTAAATATTTATCCCACCGTGAAACTTGATCGCCTGTATACCCATAGACGTGGTTTACTGGCTTTTTTACGAAACTAAGGCAATTTACGTAGTGTCTTCTTATTTAAATGTTTTTATGTTATGACAGTGAGCGCTAAATATTTATCCCACCGTGAAACTTGATCGCCTGTATACTCATAGACGTGGTTTACTGGCTTTTTTACGAAACTAAGGCAAGAGGCTTGTACTAAACAATAGAGTCATTAAGTATTACTCTACAGACTTGTTTCAAAAAAACTTTAGCACTTTAGCAGAATTGTCTGAGCAGTCAGAAATCATTAAAATTTTAGGACGACATTGAATCGATACATTTGTTTCCGGTTTCGCTCGGGTTTTATGATCCATCCGACGTAAGAAATCACGGGTCACATGGCATATGCGCATAAACAAACAAACGTCACAATAATTATACACAACACCAAATACATCTGACAGATCCAGCAGTTGTCGCGCATAATTGCCGCAAAAGCGAAGTTATAGAAGGGGAGGCGGGAGGGCTATGCTGAACATTCCCAAGCGAGACGCGGCGGCGGCGGCGCCCCCGAAGCGATTGTGCCTTCTGGCCGCTCGATCTGGTATCGCCTATCGTTTTCACATAGGGGTGGCACAAAGCGATGCGATTCTACTGCTAGTTAAGCGACAGATTAGCTGGCTATCCTATGACTGTCATCGAGGTGGTTGCCGAAGTCATTGCTACTTCGTCGTCCATCGTAAAAGGCAAGATAAGGCACAAGGAAAGGGTATCCTACAGTGGTACACGGACTTTCGACGGCTCCCAAGTGAACTGTATTTCAATGAGCATTAAATATGATCCCATTCAATATGGGAGGACCTGTGAGCCTCTCATAGATATTAGCAGCAAGTGTTTGTAGACCATGTTTACCACAACAGAGTGACACTGACGGACGTTTCGTGCGCCAAACTGTGGAGTCTGCAAGCAGCCAGTTCGTCGATACCTGCTGTTATTCAGTTGTAATGCTACTTTCCTTATCGCAGGTCTCAACCTAATCCACCTGTCCACCCAGGACATAAACTCATCATGCTTTAGCTCAGTTTCCATCTGATGTCTGCATTGCATTCGTAACGGCACGGCAGACTCATTTAAGCATGTTTCACGTTAAGAACTGAGCAAGTATGCATATGTGAAGATCTACTGGGTTTGCAGTTAGTGTACTCGGTGTCTCTGGTAGAGTACTTAGAAACAATAGCGGTTACCATACTTCAACATTTCTTTGTAGGTTGATCTCGAGAAATTATCTCATACGATGTTCGTGAAAATCGTCGTACTATTTGTTTCCCATCAGGTGCATTTTGTGCAAAAGTTATTATACAAGTGAGGCTCCGGTGGCCGTGCGTGATCCGGTTCTGTGCTACAGGAAGACACGAATCGTGGCTAGAGTTCAACCATTAACACTCGCTGATATGAAGATCGTGCGAGCCGTTCGCCGTCGTTTGAGAAGATTTAGTCGCTGGGCCGGAAAATTTGGGCCCCATCAGACTAGACGGAAGCGAAAGATTGCTGAAATTGTGGCCGGCGAGCTGGATAATCCCTACTCAGGACTCGGTGAGAACTGAGGAAATGCGCTAACATTCCTTTTAGTTATGCAGTTTCGAATCATTGTGCATGCATAGATAAATTTTTTTTCAGTATGCGCGAATTTACTGCCAAATATGGGCGGGTTAAAAAAGGGGGACAAATGCCTAAATCTTGCCAATAAAATAGATGAAAATGTACAACGATTGTATTAACGAATATCAGACTCAAAGTCGAATCGATTCAAGATTCTAGACCACATTGTTACCGTAGTTACGCGTGAAATTGTAATGCCTGGCACGTGCTTTTCTCACCTGATTTTCTCACGAGTTATGTACGGATGAACTTTTGGTCAAGGCGACAATACTCAATTTGTTTGTTCTATACCGCGATTTATTTATTTTCATGGGTTATATCAATATAGTACGCCCCTGAGCCTTAAGAGTAGTTCTCCGAGAGTTCTCGTAGCTTATGATCACCTTATAATGTGAAAGATTTAGTGAGGGGTATACGGTAAGGACAAGTAATTACGCAATTTTAAATCTAAGTTTTCAAAGCAGCATGTATAAGTGGTAATAATAATTCGTCATTTTTGCGATGTAATGTATGGCCGACATATTGTCCACAATTTCTCTTAACAAGAAGCGCCGTAAGAGGTAAAAACGAACAAAAAGATAGGCTTTATCTTTGCACGGACATATTTAGCGTAAATTTGGGCAAAGTTGCTTGGTCAAACAAAATTCAGAAAAATCAGTCGGATACGATGCTTAGAACTCGAATTTTAAATCCAAGGAAAAGTAGCAAAAGAAGATAAAGAAAAACAGTGCTACAAACGAAGCAGCATCTATTGCAACGCGAAGGTCCTACCAACAAATTTCAATTCACGACGAAATCATCTTTCGGTTAGATAAAACAAGATCGTTCGGCTATGCGGGTCATTTAATAACAACAGATTCAGATAGATAAAATGTATAAATGTGCGACTCGGTCGTGGTAAAAATACAGCATAGTTTATCAGAAACGTTCTGCTTTTTGTCCATAAGAACGCGACGCATTCCAGGCTCGTTAAGGTGCTCTATCGCTTTGTCCAGTCGGTGAATTGGTTTATGTGAACTAACAGTATATGCCGCAGGTAAATTGTTCGACCATGTAATGTGAGCGCGTTCCAGAGAATAATTTTCTTGGTGCAAATAACCAACGTGGTGCAACCGTCAGAAAGGGTAAAGTGATTGGGAAGACTTTGTCCTTGACAGAGTCAAGTAGAAGTCCACCGCGCGTACCTTGCGTGAGCCGCAATTAAGATATCACGAACATTTATATGATTTTTAAAACTAGAACGACCGAATGCCCTCCAAATGGCGGATTCTCCATTATAAAAAATAAGGCTAGTTGAGCGTGTTGTTTTAGCGAAAAGGGAATCAATGCAAGAAATCATGATTGTTTTGGAACTTTAGATAATTTTATAAAATGGCCACTTTAAAAGTTTAGAATTTACTGACATTCAGGCTTAGAACCGGCCAAAATGAAAATAGTCTGCTTTTGAAGTATATATGAGTACGCAGCCATTTCCATTAAAAAAGACAGGCCAAATCTAGCTTAGGTCCTAACCAGCGGAGCAGTCAAGATCGAACTCTTTAACGGGACAAGCATTTCCATTGTTTCGGGTAATTTTTCGTATTACTGCACGAAAAAGAGGAAATGTTTATGCTGTATGTAAAACGTCAACTTTGCGTCTTGATATCATGTCCTCTAGCATTTTTCTCCAAACCATAGATTAATTAGGTCGCTGCAAAATGCCCTTGCTTGTATCACGGCATAGATTCTGGGCGGTAAAATTAGCCAAACAAAATTCCACTGAACCTGTTTTTTCGTGTCCGCTTGACTAGCGAATGGTGTATCGTGTATATATGGGCACGTCGTGTGTGCCAAATTGTGTATCTGCTTGACATAGTATATAGTACAGAAACTCTGTACTATGTACTATGTATCTTATCTCTGTACTGGTGGCTAAGACTGTGGAAGCGCGAATTTATAATTGTTTGTTTTCCAGCCTTAGTTCCATATGGGACTTAGAAGTACGCTATTTCTTGTAGAGCCGATTTTACCACGAATATCGTCTTGAGCTTCACGAGGCTGAATAATGAAGGTGGCGCCAGAAGAGAAGCTGCTTGACTAGTTTGCCAGTACCCAGACAGCGGCAGGAAACTGCCTGGAATATCTTGATTAAGCACATTATTATCACCGCTCTATGCGGTTAGATCAGCGTGACTGAAATTTTCAGTCTTCACCTCTAATACAGTCAACGGTAATGACAAAAAGTCCAGGCGACATATTTCGGTAGTAATAGCTATTGATGTTCTTTTCCTCTAATTCCTCAGCCGCGATTTTAGACCACAGCTCAGTGAACCTGTGACTGCTGTTGGGACGAATCGACGATTTTTCAACGAACAGTAGTGCTATACTGGCCGATCCGACGCTGGCAACAAGATCGGGGGCTTTTGTTTTTGAGCCATTAGCAGTTGTGGTGGCCACTGATCATCACGCGTCCTAATCTGCTGCAACAAGACCCACGTAGTATTTTCTGTAGATGCAATTCTTCTTTAACTAGATACGTGGGTTGACTAATGTTCTAAAGATAGCGAGGAGAGAAAAGAAAAAACTTATGGCGATTATGGCAGTTTCGGTAGAGGGGTCCCTTTTAATTTCTCAAAGGGCGATTGTCTACAATAAGTTTCGATGTAAAGCAAAGGGACGTTTTCGAAAGCCAATATTCGTCGATTGATTGATTGATTGAATTGATCAAACTCGACGTGGACTGGACGACGCAGCACTGACCGTATGTATCTGACGGCATAATAAATCGACGAAAAGTACCGTATATCTATCTGAATACACCATTCGAGAATCCGTTGGAATAGAAGGCTTACCGACGGTCTGTCTAAATCAACTATATTGGATGCATCTCAGCAATAAACAAATTTGACCAACATGGCACTCACCACAAAACTCCATCCAGCCTCAAAACTCCATTTTCATATCTAGACTCGATAAGGTTTGGTAGAGTTGCCTTCGGTTATTGCCTGAATCTTATACTCATACACTCGTCCTGGACATCAATCCTCGCCCCATCACTGGGTAGAAAGAAAGACTCATCTACCACTGGTAGTGAGAGATATGTCAAACTGTGGAAAGGATGCCGTTTTTTATAGCTTTACTCATGGATCAATAGTACCAGCTTTACTGTTGCTACCGCAACGCTAGTGGGCAGAACAACTAAATTGACTTTCGATGGACGGTAAAAATTGTTCCGCTCGGGATCACTATCATAAGCAGCGCCATCGCGCTCGCCATTGAAAGACAGCCTGGCCGAGGTTGAGAAGTGGGGAAGCTGAAAAATAACAAAAACTGACGAGAGGCGCAGATCTGCCGATGAAGCGCAAACGCCACAGCTGTCGATGCTGCCGTAGCCGCTGTTCAGACAGAGACGAACAGTGACGTCGACTTCGTCACTCTTTACGCAGAGCAATCTGTCAACGATCGGCAGCGGTTGAATCCGCTGTGATGAAGTTACCAGCACGAACGCCAGACGACGAAAGCGACGACGACGACGCCGTAAACGCATTGACGGCTGCTACTTTTTATTTCTTCGGCTTTTTCCCTTTCTCTCTCTCGCTCTCTCTTCACACTCGCGTTTCTACCTCGGCGTCGACGTAACGCTACGCAATGCCAAATAGGCGACGACCGACGAAAGAAAGACAAGAGGAACTTAAGTATGTTATCTATTTCTTTCGTATTTATTTGCTTCATCATCTTCTCTATCGTCGGGCTGAAGACCGCTGAAAGGATGTCTGCCGGATGACATTCGACGGACGGCCGATTTCATTCTCCATGTATTGGCCATGCAACGACCGAGCCAGCATCACCCGCACGTGTAGAGCGAGTTAAGCCGCAGAGAGCAAAAGGGCCACCAGGAAAAGAGAGCATTGCACACGGAGAGTGGTGGAAGCTGAGTCGACGAAGAAAAAACACGAGGAAAGTTTGAGATGTAGTAGGAAAGACAAAGAGAAAATACAGTGTCAAGGACATTTATTTGCTGAGCAATATAAGACGACCGATGGACATAAGCCTAGAAGGATGTCACCATGCCAGCAGTGCGAAGCAGGTGATGGACCGAAGTAGCAGCAGCAGCAGCAACAGCAACAACGAAATCAACGACGACAAACGTCGTGGATCATCTCATATCTCGTCAAGCTGCTACACGTTCTCTTTTGCACTTCTCTTTTGCATTTCAACAAGTCGGAGGGCGGGAGGGGTCGTTAGGGACGAGAATCGGCGTCTATGACCGCGAATCCGCTGTTTGCCGATGATTTCGAACGGCTCTTTTTTGCCAATGATTAAAGCGTCAAGGTGAAAAGGACACGAGCGACCATCAGCGCATTCTTGCGCAGTTCGCGTAGACATCCGTTCATTTGCTATGGTACTACCATGGCAAATACCGGCACTGCACTGAAGTATATTTCTAATCGAAGCTTGTTGATGCGAGCGCGTATCTAGTTGAGTGACTTTAGCTGCTGTAGGCAGCCGAGGGCTATTGGGAGGCCGACAGCCACTGGATGAATGTCCGATCAAGTGCGTGACGATCGGCGGGAAAGGGAACCGTGCTTATTTCATTGATTTCTTGTCTTTCAATTTAGGAAATGTCTGAAACTATACTTTTCTAGTCGTAAGTGCGACGTGTATATTCACGTTTTAGCTGTGTGTATGACTCGATGTCGTTGTGTGTATATTGGCCTATTATTACATTCGCACAAACCGTTACATTTGGTTTGTGTGACTCGGAATGAATTATTCGGCTGAGAATTTACTATGTCGAATAGCACAACCCCTAAGACACTATGAATGTTATGCACCGTTGTTGTTGAGTGAAAGTGTTACATTTTGTTACAGATCACATTGCTACATCTCGGCCATATCTCGCAAATAGCTATTAATAACAATTTGCGATAAAGGTATCAGTAGAATGAGTAACAAAATGGCTGTTCCATTTAGTGGCGGTTAATGGCGCGACCAGAAAGCGCCCATTTTTAGTTTTTAGAGTGTTCGCGCGTGTCGCGACAACCTGTCCTGAGTTTTCCAATCCAATTAGCTAGGCCATCCCAAAGGCATCTAGCAACGTCATTGTGCTGAAAAATTTGGCTGCATCTTGGCTGCAAATTTACTTCGTTTTGCTATTGGATTCGTGCAAGACTATTCGTGCAAGATGTCTTATTTTTTTCTAACTTCTTCGCGCAAATTGCACGATGGAATATTACCGAAGTGCACTTATGCGAAAGTATGTAAAGTCTTTTTAGGCAAATAGTTTTTCCTAGACATATGACGGCCATCTCCCTTTAGCTTATACCTCGACTATTACTTTCATCTTCTCTAGGTAAATAATAGAGTTCCCTCTGCCTCTTGCAAAAGTTTATGTTCGCATCGATTCACGTAAAATGGGTAAGTCAGACAAACGTGTTATACAACGCGTTCAGAGGCACGCCAGCGTTGGGTGTAGCCACCATATTCAATCAACCGCGCCAACAGTGACCGACGCACGTTATCGACGAGAGTTTTCTTCCACTAAAAATATTCGTATAGTAAAATGTAAATTTCTTGTATAGTAAAATGTTAGCATTATATTAGAGCCAAGAAGAAAATAATAGCAGTCCTTTTGGAAAAGCATTTTCTCGCCTTGTTCTGGTTGTTGTGTTTATGGTACAGGCGCAGCGTTCGCTTGATAACAAACTATCGAGTGAATTCATCGCATATCTCAAAAGGAATATCCGGCACGATCCATTGGTTTAACGCCAATCTTTGTTACGTTATTGCGAACAGCGCCATAGTTCGAACTGGCACGAGCTGAATCAGAAGGAATGTTAACTAATCGAAATCGTTAGGTGACACGGTACTTACTTGCACGTGTGGGCATTGTTATATTGATACGTTCACGTTGATAGCTACGCCATTGTATTACTACGTTATTATGTCATTTCGCTCGTTTCATTGCTGTCGTTTTCGTTGTTGTTCTGACGATATGTTGTTGCTAGGTATTAGCAGACCACCACCACCACCACAGTTGTGACCTTTATTATATTCATTATGATCGTTATAAAACTATTATGCTTCATAATAATAATAGTAAAAATGGCTGATTAGAGAAAGCGATTGGGATATTTTCATCAATGTGTGCCTGGTTTTTTACGCTTCGTGCAATGTCAAGAAACGCATTTCTTCATAGTAGTCCACCTGCATCACAATCAACCACTACTCAGTCATAACGTGCGTGTTGACGCGTACTCATACAGTTGTGACTATACAGACGGCGTACGTTGAGTCATAGACAGCGATGTCAAGTATCGTCACACGTCGTCAACTTCAGCTGGCGTTACTCTGCTGAAGGGGTTTCGTAGAGCTGTTACCTTCCGGCAGAGTCTTCCCTCCGATCCGTCCGAGCTGTAGATTAATGCTTGTCTTGATGCAACCTGTCAAAACAAAGATGAACATCGTTTGCTCTTTTACTTGCCGAGGGGGCCGACGTCTAGAAAGAGAGAGAGAGAGGGCGGCTGATGAACGTTAACAGGGGAGTTAACAGCGTCATCAATGCCCTGCTCACTTTGCGTGCTCATATGGATGACAGGCGCTGTCGAACACCCTGTCGCCTGCCAGCTTAACGATGACTCCGACAACAAAAACAACGTTACTCTAGTGGCCGCATGCCGTGTAGTGAGATCCGAAGCCGAAGATCCGAAGAGAATTATCGATGGAGCATTTAATAACGTACGTACAATACCGCCAAGTAGTTAGGCATCCATTGGCAATACTTTTCGGCTGGAAACGGCGAGTTTTGACGATAGTTCCGAGAGCATCATCAGCGGACCACCACTCGTCTTAGCGGCGAACACAGTAAAAATACGAGCTAAAGACGGGCCCAATCTTCCCGTGGAGGGTGAACCGATGAGGTGGCCGCTATTTGTCATATCGAACCTGATGAAATTGGCTGATGAAGCCGAATAGAGACGAACGACAACACAGCAACGGGCAAATGCCTGCCCCACACGAAGCGTTGCTTCGTACATTAAGGCTGACACGCCTCCGCTGATCACCTTCGACTTCAAAGAGATTGACAGGCAGAGGACGTGGAGTTTTCCTCATCGGACATGTCGATTACAGTTGGGTGTTCAGCACATTCACCAACTAGTGTCAATAATGGAAGCCTGGCTTCGTACATAACGATCATAGACAATTTTACATCATAACAGATGTTCGACGGATGAGTTTGTGTACCATCCTTCATTACGCGCCATTGTGCATTCCTGATTCTCATTATTTTGCTCTTGCGTCTGTGACGTCTATCTGATAATGCTGGCAAACGAACGTTGCGCTATATGTCACCAAGTACCTGTATCCGCCGTGAGATGTAAAAAATGCACGGATAGAACAACACAGGCGGTCATTGATTCCGAAGGGAGAAAATTTTAGATTCCAAGTAATAGATGAAGCTGGACCAGAAATAGCGGGTGGAAATCGACAGTCCTTTCTTTGGGTGACACTGCATTGGGGGTTAAGCTCTTGGAGAAGCTGCAGTGAAGAAGCTTTTAGGCGGCAGTTGGCAATGAATGACTCCCCGCACTGTGACTAGGTAGAGAGTAGACGACCGTCTAAGCGATTTGTGTTAGAATGCAGGTGTTAGCCTAGAGGTTTCGTCATACTTTCTCGTTGGCTTATTTGATCGGCGCAAACACGAAATGTCAATAGCTGGTCTGATTATTAAGGAGGACCATAGGAGCTGCACGGCGGCAGTGCAAACACATTCGAGTACTAAATATGATAAACATGTGCACATTGTGATGACGATTGATGTAACTGATAACACTGTATGAGCCTTTCCCCAACATCGGCATGCTTTGTTGTATTAGTTCGGCTAAATGGGCTAAAAGTTGGCAATTGAATTCCACCAGGACCGCAATGAAGGCGCAGCTTTTAGCACTGCGACTTTCAGCGTTCGGTGGAACAATGGGCAATAAGCCTTTTCCAGCCTGTGATTCATGGATATCGCACGACGCTCGAAGACGCGCGCTCGTGTGCACAGAGATTTAATAGAGAAGTTAGATGTTCTAACTGAGTATGTATACTTGCATCATCAGTTGGAAATTGAAAGTAACGGTATAACGTGACATCGACCGTGAACCGGACGCAGAAATGTGAGTCATTATCAAAGCATATTGTCTGCTTTAGGAAGCTACTACTTATGGTGGAACTCGCGGTTTCCCTCCGGTAGTTTAGTGAGTTTGTCCTGAGCCATAAACGAATCCTGAAGTAATGGCTTATGACGGACGCTAGTGATACGATAACATTCAACAATATCATAGACGCACTCGATCCTTCTAAGGAGCTCCGTTAACATTGACCTATGTAATGGGAATATTAATATTTATTATGCCGACTCAGTTTTGTTTTCCGAGGGAATTCAGCGAAAGATTGCATCGATGCGCCTTTGACGGTTGATTAATTGAATTCCCAGACGAAATCTGTTCTTAAACTTCTTGGTACCGAAAGCTCGATAAAGGCCTCTTTTTCACCGTCCAGATGACAAAGATGGAATGCGACCTGAATCGTTTTTATTGCCAGTAGACGGCTTTTGCTGCACAGCAATTATAACTAATAAGGGAGAATTACAGAAGCAAGATTCTGAGATTCTAGAAAAATCAAACCGCAAGACACAATTCTATATAAGTGAATTGTCCGCTTTTGTTACAGATAAAATGCCTTTATTCGATACAATCTCCTACCCTCTTAAAGGTTGTGGATTTGGCATGGCTAATGAATCGTCACTTCGATTAGGTACCTCTTGAAACCTGTCAATCGGATAGCCCCAACGCCAGCATTTAGCAAAATGTCATTACAACCCCGTAATCGTCGCCAATAGAGCTGTATCTTTATTTTCGTCGGCTCGGTTTCGAATTTTTAATCGTACTCTCCGGTGGGTAATGGCCAACGCGCTGTTTTATGTTTACTCCTACCAGTATCAGGGCCGACCATTTGTTCGACAGCCACTCAGCCACACCCTGCCAAATTTAATGTAAATCGGTACGTTCGGTATCCTATGTCAGATGCGTCCATAGATACATCACTTTGCTTCAAACCAACAGAGCAAATGGATTTAAGCAAGCTCACACCGGCATCAGCATTGTCTCCGCATTCCGTGTGTCTGTTATCGTCTGTTTAGTATTTTGATTTGCCAATTTTCAATGCCCGACCCTCCGCAAAAACACGGCCCCGGCGAGACGGTAATCAGAACGCTGACGTAGATACACAAAACCTTTAGCTAGCATACAGCACCGCGTGAACCGTGAAGACCGTGCACCGTGAACAACCACCCGTCGACTAAACTGTTGGTCGGGGTTTGTTACAGATATCACCAGATCCCCACGCGTGATGTCTGTTTAGAACGGAACGAAGGAAGAGGAGAGGATAATTTTTAGGCTACACAACACGCACGTTGCGCGAATACCGGCAGGGGGGCAGCAAAACCGAAGCTATGTAATATGGTGCTTGGGTAGAGCTCTATTTTAATCGATAGGTTTGTGTTGAAATATTTATCTAGTTGACGTGGGTTGGGCTTAAAGCGGTAAGAATGTGTGCAAGAGGGGGAGGTCAGGCTTGCTCGACGTGCATTTGAACTTTGTGTTTGATTTAGTATCGGATTATCAACCGTCGAAACAGAATGGGAGACATACGAAACTATGCATATGCATTAGCTACTTGATTTTCTTACCAATTACTGATATGTAGAAGGCAGCCGCTTGCTTCGAATTAGATGCACATGAAGCACGCTCATCAACATACACTATGCACATAAAAGTTCATAACTGACACAATATATTTAGCTAGCCCTAAAGGTTCTTGATTTAATTCGTATTTATTGTGTTATCTTCTTAAGACGAGCACCGTGAAATATTTTTGTCCCTCTTAGCCACGAAGCGCCCATTAAAGCACATCTACTGAAGTAACTATATCTATAAAAAGACTCTTAAAAGTATAATTTTTCATAATTATCCACATATCTTGTCGGTTCTTGTTTTACATCACGCTTCATGGTACTATGTAAGTTGCACCTACTCAGTATGATCCGTCTGTCATGCGAAATATCTTTAGCTTTTCACTTTAGACTAATGTTGGTTGCTTAAGCCGGCACACGTTGGAGTTTTCTGAGATAAAAGAACTCTAGAGTTGGTGCTACGAAATTTCGTGTGAGTCTGCTGTAAAAATGAGCAGCCTCGGTATGGGCTCTCGGTGTTCACCCTTTTTTGTAAGAGCTGAAAATGAGCTCACCCATGTCTAAGAACCAATTAAAAACAAGCGTTTGAATTATGCGGTGATCACTGTTAACCTAAGGGCGCCTTGTGCGGTCTCTTCTATACTGGAGCGGTTGTTGTTGTACGATGCTCGTAGTAATAAATTTGCGCATCAACTGCCTCAGACAGACGGTTTTTGCGCTGTCAAGTTTTGTCGAGGTGTCAAAATCTGAGCGAGCTTTAACGTGCAATAATGGAAGAGTGGGGGAAACGCAAAGACCGATTTAGTTTTGTCTGTCGACTAGACAAAATGCGAGGGCTGGAGATGGCCGTATGATAGGTTTACCGTAGAGTGTTAGTACTTTTTGTCAATTGATTTCCCAATGTAGCCAGGGTGGCTTCTGATAAAGATTGTGAACTGAAGACGTATAGTGAGCTATTACATTGTTGTTCACGAACCGCCAATAGACGAAACGGGTAAATCGATAGCAGCTTTTTCATTTGTAGTAAACCATTACAATAAATAAGTATTCAATAGAGTGGTAAATCCTGGTAAACAGGTCTTTTTGCATTGTTGTATATAAATATAGCATATTATAGGTTTATACGGTTAGCCAACTTAGGGCATATTACTTGGCAGGCACCATACTTGTGGCTCATCGCTCCGAAGATTATTTCATTTCGTTGTGACTATTGTGGATATGCAAGGTAGTTAAGGCAACGGTAGAGACATCAATGAATAGCAACATATCAAATCCGATTCTATTCGCACAGTTTCAGTTACAGTTTAATGCCACCTCGGCCACGATAAAGTTTACTAAGCTGTATTTATGGTGACTACAATCTAATGCGTGCATCTTGCCTGCCAACTTTAGATAGTTATAGTACATGGTAAATACAAAATGGCTAGGATCATTTAGACAGCGGAATATTGTAGTTGAGGAAAGTCATTCTCAGGGACGAAGCAACAGTATATCGAAAATATCAGATAAGACCTACCTCCGCCTTACGTGCAAACAAATAGATCGTACTAACTCGATAAATTTGATAAGACAAAACGAACCAAAAATAAAAATGTCTAATCCTGCTAAAAAATTCTACAGCGGGTGATTGTATAGGTGCACTCGTGTACCAGCTAAATTATATTCACAACGCGACAAACATGTGGAACTGCCGGTAGCTTTGTTATGTCGTAGATCGATGCGCTGCCTTTTGCAACAACGACCAGACTTAATCCACTCCGAAGTCTGACGACGCGTTTGCTTTAAGTTTGCCAGTTTGGTGGTTATACAGGCACAAATGGCGGCTAAACGGGATAACCATGACCGCCAGAGCTACAAAAAGCTTTATATCGTATATGCTCCAGAATCACAGCCGATAGAAGTTGGGTTTCTTACTAGGCCAAGCTGGCTGATCAACGCTATCATTATAAATATTCTTTAGTTAGATTCCAATGATCAGTACGGTTGAATTTCTGTACAGTAGGTAGATAACAAGCTACCTTCGAATAGCCAAAAGTTAATGTTGTTATCGCTCGACGCTCGATGGTTTTCGAGGAGTTCGTCTAAGTATGACATCGCTGGCACGTCTTCATCAGCTAAGTCGGCCGATTCAAAATACCCGTTTAGGTCAAAGGCGTCTCAGTTCAATATCATCTGGGTATCAATAATCACGTCCAACAAACTGGAATCTTCTGCTTGGACTATAGGCTATTCATTGAGGTGTACTCGTTCACCTTTGATTTTTTTTGTGTATCGCAGCTTCGTCAGGGGTTCGGTGATTACCTGGTTAAAGCTCTCTATGCCGTCTCTACGAGGGTTTCCGCCCATTCTGTGCGTTCTATAGCTTGGCCGAGAGTTTATAGCCATGAGAAGGACGATAATCTCTCATTTGGTGGTTGGTCTGGGGGTACACCGACACGGTAGAACTGTGGTCACTGTGAATGAGTGCGAATCTGCGGAACACAGAAAGTGCCTTATGACGAGCTGGCTTGCACGTTGACGAACCTTAACAATCGAGTGTAATGACGGAGAAGAAGTTTGAAGAAAAAATGTGAGGGCTAAGTTACGGCTGAGGTGCACAATGGCGAATGGCTGGAGTGATTGACAATGGAACTCCGATCCAGTTCATCCGGTGGGCGCCCGGCACTGTTATGAATAACAATCGATAACTTCAATACCCTCAAGCCTACAAAATTGACCACAGCTCTATAATATCGGGAAAAATAAGAATCGGGCAGGGCGAAAATGGGCATTCTTAATGATGCACGCACAGAAGCTTCAGAAATGCGGATCGAAACAGTATACGACTCGCGCTTTTCAAAACTGACAACAATGTGAATGGACGTTTTCTCCTTTCTATGTCGAATTGGATTATCACTTGTGCGGGCAGCGTGCTGTAATGTATGGCATATAATAATAATAAAATGAAAAAAGGAAATAAAAAACAATTCGCATCAATGGTACATTTGAACGAACAGCACTACACAGGGCTCTGTCCAAACTAGGACGCCTGTCAATCAGAAGAAGGAGAGCCTGATCCATGGAGAACTGACCTCTAACTTAGGTGTCCTGTAGACCAGACTAGCCATAGTCATATCATACCAACTTTCGACTTCATAACGATAGCCACCAGCCAAAAGTTGCCCAGTTTATGCCAGTTATTAAACCGACTTTAATTAGGGAAATGTTCTTTTTGGTTGGCAAGGGCTCCCTTAAGAGGCTTTTGGCAAACTAGCATATACGTCATAAGGGGAACGGTCTTTATTAATGTTTTACCCCAAGAAAATTGTATGCGGCCTCTTAACTAGATGATATTCGCACACGTTCTAAGATCAATCCAGACACGTGCATGTATATAGTGTTTTAATGGCACAGATATAAACAAAATGAAGAAACATCTTACTGACCTTTGGATAGATAACATCTATCGCATCTTTGTAGCATCTTCACGTATCATGTTTGTGTACTTTCACACACGCGTAGTTGATCACGTCCTGTTGGCTCTGAGTGAAATTCAGCAGCCAACAAACGTGTATTGTGTCGCTACGTACGGCTAATGCCGACGAAACGAGAAGCTACAAACTCCGAGACAATTTCATAAAATAGGCAGACCGCGTCTTGTTTAATGATGCAAATAATGAAAAGGACGTCAGTTTCTATCGGAAGTAAAATTATTTTTCTAGTTATTGCCCGATAGAACCTTTTGCGTGCAGTTGCATTTCATTGATCTTTATGTGCCACATAATCATTCCTGTTCGGGTCTTGCACCAACATCTTTTAGTCTACACATTTTGATTGAGAACAAATAGTAAATTAAGCAACTTCGACCGCGTCTACCTAGAAAACTTTCTATATTGTCGTTGGTAAAATTTATGATGTTGTAGACGTTTAGTGGTCGTTTATATTGCCAATTAGTTGTGATAGTGACACTATCATCGCATTTCGCCACCTATAAACATGAACGCTCTATCTTACAGAATTTTGCAAGACAATGTATCTGTCGGCATCTAGCCTTTACCGCTATTAGGTTAATTGTGTAGCATCGGTGGCTGTGGTAATGTCCTGATAGAACAGGTTGACTACTAGGAGTGTCTAACCACCCCCAAGAATTTCAAATTCTTTCAATTGCCCGACGAAAGAGGGGACAGGGTACACGGACGGGGGGTCACACTGAGAGAAACACTCCAGAAACCATCAAAAGAAAAACTTGTTCATGTCTCTTGCTCTCCCTCTCGCTTTCGATATCTTTCTCCACCATCTGTCGTCATTCTAAATGTGGTTGTTATTGTTTGAATGGTCTCACACAAATTTATCTGTACTTTCAGCATGATTATGGCTTAGAAGGTCCCACGCTTACCAAGCAGACAGAACACAATTACTAACATCATCTTACCGTGGCTTCTTAGAACTGCGATTCTGAGCACAGATTTTGAAATGCTGCCTGTCGGGTTCTTTATGCCATGGGTCGGAAAATAGGAAACATGCCCCGGAGAAATTCCCCGACTTCCCAGGCTACTGCTCCAACTATTCAATGTATCGTATGAATTTTAGCCCGCCGTTGGGCCCATTGGCTATAAAAATAACATCAAACTCACTAAGTCGTTCGTCGTGAGATTCGTGAGCGTCACAAGATTCTTTTTTGTGTCGTTAGACACAGAAGCGTGGTATGGTGTCTATATTCTTGAGCCGAGCAACATACACCGGAAATTTAGAATCATTTTAGGGTAAATCAAGAGTAGTAGTCCGCTGTTATTGACGAACGAGACACTCTATCGAATAAATCCACCACCCTTCTATTCTTATGTCCTTCAGTGCTTCAAATCGATAAATCATGTAAAATGAAACCCTTTTATTTTCCCTTCCAAGAAGCAATGAGGAGCTCAAAACCTCCTTAACATGTAAAAGTTGAATTAATGCGGAACCTGCAGGATTCCCAGGTACGAACGCATGTCATAGATGTAAGTTCACCATCACTACTGGCTGTAATGAACTGTCGTACAGCCAACATGAGCCTAAATATGGCCGCCGAGCAGGTGCAGCAGCGTTTTCTGCCATTTTCGCCATTTGATCCTCGTCTAGCCGCCCTCAGTTGTTGTCAAACGAGTCCCGTTAAATCGTTCACACTCGCATGGCTTCCACTCCCATACGGACGCTTCATGCTTACCGCGCACCCCACTCTACTGCTCCGTTCGCTTATGGGGCCTACGGGTGCCCCTGGGTTAGTATTTCCCTCTCCGCCGGACGCGAGGAGTCCAGGTGGCCCTTTCCGTTTCTGTCGGCGTTCTCAGATCTGAACCGCCCGATGGGGTTCCGTCGGCCGGCGACATTGCCGGATACTCGCGACGTAACTGCCAGTCCGCATTCGTCCGACGTTGTGGCCGTGTGTGAGAGCGCGATTTGTGCCGGCTGAACGTGTGAAGTTGTGACAGTAGCGCACACTGCCTTATGTCTCGTTGATGGCAACCTCCTATTGTGGACGTTCTGATCGGATCAGTCTTGCTCGTCTGCGCCCATACTATAGTACCTAGCGGCCGGTCTCTGTGGAATTGGATACAACGCACTCGCTGCTAAAGCGTCGCATCTTCATATAGCGCCGGAATTGTTCACCGTAGAGACATCGACCGACATCTGTGGATCGGCTGCTAGAAACAGCGCAACTTTCTAACGGGATAGCCACATAAGGCTCATTTGTGTGCCAAGTGAGTGGCTAGCAACGCGTCAGGCCTGATCTGTGACTCCATTGACCGAAAACTGTAGTGTCACTGTGGGTGTTACCGTACTTTTGCCGTTCGTGGGCAGCTAATTCCTCCAAAAGCCAGACATAGTCCGAGTGGATGATCGACAACGTTCTCTATGAACAGCAGCCGTCCACTGCCAGCCCACTAAACAAAGGTAGGAATACCATTCAAGTAGTAATGACATCGACGGCGCGACAATGAATATATCCACTAAATGTGCATATTTAAAAAATTTCTGCCTAAAATAAGAGCTGAGTGCAAGCTTTACTTCGACGAAAGCGTAGGTGCCTTCTTTTGAGCTGCCTATGGAAGAGATCAGGTCAGTGACAGCGCTAATATAAAGTGGAGCTGTAGTTAGTGTATTTCTTGGTGACCAGTGATGTGGTCGCGTTATTTTGGCGTTGTTAGTTGTTTATTCTGCCATACAAGTATGCATCATGGATATTTACGTTCGTCTGATTAAGTCGACGCTTTCGACAAAAATCACACCTGTTGCTTCTTTCTCTTAGGTTGCTTCTACTCTCAAACATTTAGGCAAAACATTTTTACAACGGGAGTCAGCCGTAGCATTGCGTACGTACGAGTGGTTAGGTAGTGTGTCAGCTAATTGAAAGGTAAAGTACGTATAAAGTGTAAAAATACTAGTAAAGTGGTACGCCTCATTTTTTCATTTGTACTGCTTGAATCGAAAAGTTGGTGTGTGGCAACATACGGAATTTTAGTAAAAACACCAAAAAAGAGCTTGAAATCAATTCGGAACTGTAGCTGCTGTAAAAGTCTTGACCGGGAAAGGTTACTTAGTTCTCACGCCAGTGTTTTGTTTATTGAAATTTAAGCCGGCATAGCTTACTATCGAGAAGTTCGCCGGCTCTATGATATTTCAAAATCGCCTACTTTCCTCGCCATAGTATTGTGCGTTCGTATCTAAAAAAATACAAAAGAAGCTCTGTTTTGGGCTCTTATATACGCTTACAAATGAAAAGATTTTCTTGAACTTTTAAACATTCACCATCATATGAAATGACTTCGTCTTTCACCTCTAGAGGCACCATCATGATTCGGATATGTATAATATTGGTTAATTTGGCGAGACTTTCAAAAAGTGAGACATCCCATGCAACATGAAATCATAAACTTTCGACAGATATTAGCAGCTCGCTCACATTTCCAAAATAAACCTATTTCATTCATTCCTGTCCAACATCGTTGGCCAACTTACAATAGCTTTTGTCGCGTGTGCTGTCCCGTTGACCGTCAGACGCATGCATAAAAGCCGTCGATAAACAATCCTGATAGATCATCTCCAACTAGTCAACGAAAGGGTGTCCAGAAACGAATTCAAGCAAGTCTCCTATCACAGTTAATTAAGTAGCGCTATTTTCGCTATACATGGTAGAGATTAGGCAGTCACTTAAACATGAATTAATTTTCTATTCTATGTGTTACTGCACCAAGCGACATTGAGACGGATTGGGTGAGACGAATAAAATAATCTCAGCTGAGACCAATCGCAGGTTGCTGCTTGCTATTTGGTTGAAAAACGAGCCTAAATGAGTTTTTGCGCCAGCTAGCCCGCTTTGAAATATTAGCGCTTGTTTGGCATGGCGAACAGTTGTATCTGCATTGGGCGTCTGGCTTGGGGCAGAACCTGTGCATGGTTGTTTCGGATTAGCTTGCTTACGAAGCTGAGCTAGTGCGCCTGACAATTATCTCGAAGATCACAACAAAGACGTGACAGATGCGAGGTAACTAGCAGGGAATAAGATGTGCTTAATTGTCATTCCTTGCATTTTGTCAATCTTTGCACTTTGTTGCCCCCGCAGGAACATTTTTAACAAATAGGATCAAGCATACACACATAAAGATGTTTGAACTTTAGTTATTAAATAACTAAAAGTCATCTCTATCCTTCCGTGCCAATAATACTATACACAATCATTTTTTAACAGCCATAGTTCAATTAACTCAGAACATAGTGCATTGTGCATTGCAAAAGCAGAACTAACATACCTTTTTTATCAGTGCAATAATGACAGCAACTCAGCATAATAGCAATGAAGTGCCGACATGAATTCCTATTCTTACGGCCTAGTTGCACTTCTTTTGCCATAAAACTGTGGTAGTAACAACAGAGGTTAATCTATTATAAAACGCTATTATGATGCTTAACACCATCCCAGATAATGAACTCACACGAACCGATGAGTACCTGAAAATGGCATATCAAAAGCGATTGCCTGGGCGTTTGTGCCGCATCCAATAATTTCTCTTTTGTTTTACTCTAACAAAAATACCCAAACAAAGCGAGAATACCGTTTAACGATGAAATAGAAGCTGGCGACAAACATCGCCGTCCTGTCGATATTGCGGAACCTTTGTGATTAAAATAGGTCGCATGAAATTGAATTCTGATCACGATTATTGAAATAACTGCACAAGTCGAAGAGTTTATTCTTGACCCTGCTCTGTTTGAGTAGTTCGGAAGCAAGATATGGTGAGCTTTGATCGATTTTTCTACTTGAAAAGACGTGGAAGATCGGATCTCAATAGATTATAATACTCGCTCGATTTATGCTACTGAGTGTTTCTACTAAATGTAACCATCGGTTAAGTTGGATCGGTTAAGTTTTTTTGGGTGTCTTTGCTGCTTAAACGTTCTGCTCCGAAATAGGGTAAATGGGAAAAACACCTACGGATACAATCATAAATATACTCTACCGGCGGTGCTAATAATGAGTCAGTGGAGAGTACGCAACTATTACAAGCTATTTTTATTCGATTTTCTCGTCGACGTTTCAGCCATTGTGACTGTAACGATTGATGGATGGATAGATGCCTTGTATTGGAAAAATGAAGCCTCACTGCGATTCGGTTCAACGTGAAGTCGGCGATTGCAGATCATTGACGAAATCAGTCTACAATGAGGCGGCAAAGATCGATGCGGTCTGAAGCTAAGGCGTTTCACAACTGCAAGAATGCGATGTTCTTAATTAACGCATTTATTTTTCTAATACCATACGAATGTACAATAGAACTGGTTTAGCAATATATCTGAATAGGGTGATGGAGACGTAATCAGCATTCTTCACACTATCAATCATATATCAAGCCGACAGTGCAAATAAAATTGTATGTACATGGTAGACTTCATTTACTTATAGCAATTAACGCGTACCACGTTAAGGCTAGATTTCACATCATGCCGCCTCTTAATTTTTAATTAAATATTTTTATTAGTCATGTTTTATATCATGCTTTAATAACAGTAATCACGTACTTAAATCCGCACTATTTACCGGATCCTACAAATTAGTTATTTCCAGCAGACGAGGTAATATATCTTTCACTTTTTATTCCTGTGGCCCATTTTGTGAATTCGAATTCCTGTTTATTGACCTCTATCATTTTTCATATTTCTCGCACTCATATCACTTTCTCTTGAAAAATATTTTCGTTCTTCACGCTCGTTTTCTTTATGAGAAATAGAACATCGGGTAATAGTCGCGGTTGCATACGGCTGAGGAAGAGTTAAAGTCTGAACAGTCAACGCTGACAAGCAGTTCTGTAGCTTTTGGGGACAGGCAAAAGAAGATAAGAAATGATGAGGTATAGCAACTACCCTTTTACTCCGTTCGGTAGATAAAGTGTTGGGGACGTCACTGACTTTCTTGCTGATGGTCCTTCCGTAGTAGCCATAACAGCGCCAGTTATCTGTGTATGAAGTTATCTATTGGCGTTGTTGACGTCACTTCGCCCCGTCTTCTAGGTCAATTCTTCCCGCTTCCCTTACGGCACCTGCTTACTAGTCCGGTCTTATTCCCCTTGCTTTCTGTCTTCCTCTTTTTCGACTTTTTTTTTTTAAAGAATAAGTCAGAATATATCTTTGAAGGAGGACGATGAAAGCGTTCTCATTTGACATCTCTTATTCAGCGTGCCTCATAATTTCTCCTTTTTTTTGCCATGTCATGCCCGAAGTCTAACTTTGGAATCTTTCTTTTGGAACATCTCGGGAGACTTTCTGCTGCAGCGATAATAACGCCATCGACCATCCGAACTATTCCAAAAGTGGCTTAGATGCAAAGAAAAATATGAGACACCTTAATGTTCATCGTATGGAACGAGCAAGAGTAGAGGCCACCTTGGAGCAACCGTGGAAATATGGGTGTAGGTTCGAACATCGTTCTCTGATTGAATTGAGATTCGGGAGTATACCGTAAGCGACAAAAACGAAACAAGCTTCATTCACCCAAACCTGCCCGACGGTAGTTTCAAAAAAGACTATTATTCTTGTAATTATTGTTATTTTTTACTTAGGTTGCTGTTGAAAAGTTGTCGTTGCTAATGCTAGCTTAGTCATCCATATACAAACGTCATCCATTTGTCATAGCCCAGCCGATGACGAGGTCACCGCCTGGGTCTTTCATAGCATGACGAAGTCAAAGTTGAGTTCAGCGAAAAAGTATAGCTTAAAAAATCTAAGTTTGCTAGATCTGAAACTTACAGCAAAGACGAGATAGTATAGAGGCCAGGTTTAAACTACGACTGCTGCGCGGCTTAGAAACTATATTTTTCTTGGTAAGGCAGGAATCTCTTAAAGCCAAAAATCCACCATTATTGTCTGCGTATGGTGGGACCCAATTAGATTATATCAACGGTATAGAGAGCGCATGCTACTGAATATGCTACTGAATGGCGTTTCCATAGTTCATTTGTCTATGTGTTTTGTCGATTTGATTGAGGTAAATATTGAGGCTGATTGAGGCTTTATTTCACCGTTGGCCGACGAATTCGATAGTGTAATCGTAAGGCGTGTTTTTGTTGTGTCGAGATGAGCATGGATGAGACGTTTCTCATAGCTGACTGTGGCTACATGTACAGTCAACCTGCATCTGCATCAAAGACATAACATTCAGATTACACAGTTATAGTACCAACGGTAATAGCACAGTGTCACTGAAATGGCTATTGTGCTCACAGTATTTCTGTATGCCTGTTAGGTCATCTACTCTAATGGAATGACTCGGGATGTAATCTAAGTATACTCCCTATCAGGTGAGTGGTATTGTACAAATAGTCGTACAAATGCTTTCCTGTTGACAGTGATTTTCGATCAGTTGCGTCTGCCGTTGCCGATTGTACTCGTCAATTATTTATGTATCACGATCGATCGGCATAGACACCCGCCTGTGCCAACCGCCACTCAATCGGCCAGTGGCCAAAAGGGAGGGGATAAAATACGGCTAGCAGAACGGATAGATTGATATAAATCAATCAATTGTTGTTTGTATTGTTATAGATGAAAGTTGTCCTGCAATTGGTGAAGTCATCAATGCTTCTTTCGCGTTGCATTGCTTCTGTGTAGCTGATGGTTGTGCGCAATTTACTAGCGATTCGTCGTTCGTAACGGATAGCTCCGTATAGAACTTAGTGAATTTCTGAAAAGTGGCTCACTCTGATACGGCATAAAACTAAACAGCATACTCGAAGGCGCAAAATTTTGTATATTGATAGTAATTTGATGTTTGATATAAATTTGACTTTACGGACATTGTTAGCGTATGTATGGATGAATGCCTACGGGATATGGTCTTATCGTATACTCCATTAGGGCAGTGTGCTGGTCCCCAGTTGATATATAAGGGATATCTTTAGTTAAGTTTAATAGCTGCATCTGAGAAATTCTGGGCATTCATAAACGCCATCGGCTACAGAAGATTAAATAACGCAATGGAGTGTAATGCTCAATTCGATTATTAATGCTCAATCCGATAATTACAGAAGTATTGAATTCATGGCTCTGAAGGTTCAAGGCTATACAGGCAAGTCGCTTTCGGGCAGCAGGAATGAGGAAATTGTTAAGCCTCTCAAGGGACTTTTGGGATTCAAGTGCTGATTTGGTGTAGTCAAGCATTTTGTAACGTACGCTCAAGAGCAAAACTCTTCAACGGAAGTTTTGCCCTCAGGCTTATTCTCTACACTGGAACGTCAATCGAGCGTGAAAATGTTTAACCATCAAAGAACGGCGAACTAATAGGAGAATACCTTGAGCTAATACTGTGGATCTCTACGGAAGTAGACGAATGTACGAGAAGTGAACGAGTGGATAGGAGTGGACGAGTCTGCAAAAGAGATTTGTTTAATGGAACTGTTGTTCTCGTCCCGTTTTGTCGCTCCATTTTACCCGTCAAGGTTGTCTCACATATAGGAAAACATTCTTTTTTGTGGTACGCTGAAACAAGTTTTATGCATATGCAGAAGACTATTTACCTGAGTCGAGTGACCAGTCAATTTGAACTCTAACCTAGTACAATTAAAAGCATTGCGGAACTTCATTTGCTCGTAACTGGAAATTACTGGCGCCGTCTAATTGGAGTCAGTTTTCTTTCTATGTATATCACGCTCCATTTAGGAAATAATTGAGTTATGCAATGCTGTTTTTTACCCATACCTCATGCAGCTCCTAGAGCAACATCTTTCCGTCTTCCGTGCCGCGCGTAACGCTCGACGAGTTCACTACGGTGAATATAGAGATTACATCGAAATTACAAGAAACGCACTATCCCGACAGCTATTTCTCCAGTTTTCCTAACAATAGCTTGTTTCTCTGCGTGCGTTCATTTTAGCAAAGCTGTCAAAACAGTGCACAAGCCAAGCGCTATCGCGTAGGATAAAATATTAATAAGTAACAAGCTGCTTAACTTAAGTTACTTGTGTATATATATATATATATTTTTTACAAAGGTGTCGTCACCATTGGACAGTCCACGGTGATTAAGTGTCAAGCACCATAATCTAGCCTCGACCAGAAAACGTCCCCAGATACATTGTATTGTAGATATTCCCTCTCCGTCAGTATTACCGTGGAGAATAAATATTTAGTAGACTTGTAGCAGCAGCACGATAATATTACAGCTAGCAGCAACAAAACTAGACGGCCTTCCCACCCTTTCGACAATAACAAAGAATGTTGACAATAAGTTTTATATTATGTTGTGATGTCATATATTCACATGACAATTTATTGACTAGCTCTAGTTCAGCTCTCTTGTGTCCTAATAATCACTATATAGATGCAGAGCTTCTATTTTATTTATTCACAGCAAAGGCAGGCAATTTCCCTACTGCTAGATTTCAGTTACTGTGCACAGCTGAGAACTATAGCTAATGTAGATGTGGCGGGATGTGTTGTAAATATTGCTGTGCCACATTATTGCATAATTATGTAAAGTTTAATTTGAGAAAGCTTTATTTTTCCAACTTTACTTAAGGTTTCTATCTCCACATGAGTTTTTTGTCATCATTTTTTGTTCTTCAAGCGTAACACATGATCGGGATCAGTGGCTTTAACGATATTGGCATTAATGATAACTTTATGATTTACAGCTTCCATATAATCTTGCTTTAACAATTGTTTGTTGTACCGAGCATTGACACGGAGTTCTCATTTGCACACACACGTACACAGTCAATTTAAAGATCGATCTTGACACATACAGTAAAGCAATAAATCAAAATATACGTATAGTAAGAAATCACTTGTCGGGTGAATATGTCATTACCGAGTGTGACATCATACATGTTTGCCATTTGCCATTCGATAGGATAATTTAATAACGGTAGTTTTTGTATTCGATTCAGATGCGACGACCGTATGCATACCAGTAAACTATGATAAGTTGCCAAACATCATCTGTCCACTCCGTCACTTGGGATTGTGGTATGCCACAGTCTTATTTCTGGTGAAGAAATATGACCAACCACGAGCCGCCACCCCTAAGAGTCGTATAATCAAAACAATTTAGTTCCATGAGGACTCCATGAGGAGGTCTGAATTTCGCGGAACCTACGAAGCGCCGCAATTTTTGTTTTGCTACGACGCACTAATACATACCAATTAACAACAATAACATCAAACATCGATCAAAAACCAATACTTCTTATAGTGGTTACTTCTTATAGTGGTCATGACACGGTTTTATGTTGTTTGGGCCTTGCGTTCGTTAACTAACTACGTGAAATTTAAAACAACATCCGACCAGTTACTAGTGTCATTAGAAAGTGCATTTGCAATTGGCTTGGCATTGGATGTATGCGTGGGTGTCTGTGGTAGATGTTGGCAGATAGTATCTATTCCATGCAAAAAAAGATGGCATCAGTTATTTACACGGGGTAGGGAATCTAGTCTGGTCTCGGCCAGTGTTCGGGATAGAGCACCCCTGTTCAGTAGTAAATCGTTCTTTCGCAGCGCATGCCGGGAAGAGTTTACCAACCTAAAATGTGGTACTTCTATTCGGTGAAAGTTTCCTCAGCCGGTGCCGTCGTACCAAGAAGTGCAAAATATCACTAAGGGAGAGGAAGGGCCGGAGCGAGCTTCGGATGGGCAAAGGATGAGATATTGTTTCAAACGTATGAGAGCACCATATCGTTTGTTCAGGCCGACAAATCGGAGCCTGATCAGAGCGTGGTGACTCTATAGCATTATATTATGTTTGAAATACCATGCCAGTTAATCACTGTGAACCGCTTCGAAAAATATCTATTTTCACTGTAGTCTATGAAACACATTTACATATCGCACTTCTCATAACTAAATGTTTATTGTAGAATTATACCGTCAAACGAGGAATTTAAATTATCTATCAGCTCTGGCTTATATTCTACGCGTTCCGGTGGTCCTTTATAGTCTACTCTTTCATCTTGTCTCCATCATACCATGCTTATGGACTAAGGAAATCAAATGGGGTAGGGATTGTAATTGGCCCATGCAAAGACGCCACAGTGATTAAAAATACAAAGACTTCAGCTCCTCTGTTTCTGGCGCCTGCATCCGAAGGTTTAGGACCACTTTAGGTTCACAAACTTATTATTTCAGAGAAACACCTCAAGAATATTCCACGCACAAGTGCGACTTAGCACGCAGATGAAACCGCTAAGTAGCCAAAATGTCACCGATAAATTTCTCGTAGGGCTATGAAATGACGGAGGCGGAATCTAAATGCTTCCACTGTCATCATTTGCGATCTACGCTCGACCAGACATATTGTTATACCTGGCATATAGTTTGACCAAACCATTTTTACTCTGCCTGCTCGCCTATCCCCTTTGTCCTATATATATATATATATATATATATATATATATATACTAATCATCAATATATACTAACTTCTATAA
>MNPL01013645.1:0-10194 GCA_002081605.1 Tropilaelaps mercedesae | reverse complement strand
TGACAAACCTCGACAGAGACCCGGCTGGGCACGTTACCCGCCTCACTGCAAACTAACCGACCCACTGGGCCTGTATAGAATGGGTCGTTATTTTGGCTTTCACTCAAAGATGATCACGAAAGAGGTGACGCTATTTTGTTGTCGGCGTAAACTGTTTCAGCCAAATCGGCCGCAACTGGACCCTTTTGTATTTCTCGTTTATGGGTCCTTCATGACTCAGCATCGACGGCTGCACTCCGTCCACTCGTCGAGAGGGAACCCTATCTAGACATGGCTAAAATTACGAACAGATTGATGGCGAAATGGTCGGGCGTACTGGGACCGTAACGCTCGGCGGCTCGCCATTACCAGACAGTTAAAGTCGCGCTGGTGAACTAACTACCTTTTGGCGCCCACCGCAACCCATTAGTCGATGTGCATGGCGTCTTCACCATTTTGCCATTTTCGGACGAAGCCTCGAGCTCACTCCAATTGTGCGACCCTTAATTTATGCGCGATTTTCCTTCAAGTCGACTGACCCACGCGAGTTCCCGAGGGGGTGACAAATGAGTCGTAGCAGCATTGCCGTTCTATCGGTGCGTTTCGTGGGTGGCGGTCGCTGTTACGATGCTAGAACGATAGATCTGCTTCCTGGATCCTGCACGGTCAATTTCGCTCTAGCCTAGAACAGTTTTTTTTTTACGTGTTTCGTCCGCCTGACCGCGACATGAATACGAACAGCTCACTCAGGCTGGCCGCTGCCCAGAGACGTACAACTCCTATGGGCAAATTCTTTAGCCCTTTTCTTCTTACTGCTTTTACGATTCCGTGAGTGTTTCCTGCTTCTTCAAGGTTTTCTTGTCTCCTCTACGACGAGCATGATCTCTCGTTCCCTTTGACGTGGAACGATCAGGTCCGATTCGAAGCCCCTCCGATTCGAGACCGACAAGCGCGTCGTCCTGCTCGTCCTGACAGCTCCGGAGAGTTCCTGAGGCCAGTCGGGAGGGAATGTCCTTCGTCGGTATTCTCGTTAGGAGCTGCTCGTGGTCGTTTTCGTTCTCGTTTCGCTGCTGCTTCCATATCGATATCCTGATCTCGTTCGCCGATTGCCTTTGCGCGCACATTTTCGTGCGTCTTGCCTGTCGCCGTCGATGTTTGAACGATACGCCAATATTGTGAAACAAGAAAACAAAAACGCCTGCTTTCTATTCTGCGGGTCATCCCTGTTAGTACAGACCGTCGGTGGAATTATTTCGAGCACGACAAGGTTGACGCGTACGTTTCGCAGGAGCCTTTAAAATAACAACGTTAAAGGTCATTCTCGTATCGTACGAAGAACTAGTTCGTCGGAAAGACACACGTATCCGTTTTTATAGACGCCGACCCAGCTCCTCGTTAGACAACGCTTGCAAAGCTCCGCTGAAGTCTCCCGAAGCTCATAGAGTGTCGAAGTTATTGGCACACCAGCCAAAAGAGTTCGACAGCTTCTCGACTTCGGAACTACGGGCGGCCCAGCACTTCTTCGGCCGCCTCACTCTGACGACATTCTAATGAAGACTTCACACTTGCATTGCCGTACAGTGTCGGTGGGTTGCACCTCTGACGGAGCTGAGTGCGTGTAATCGCACGAAGTAGCCGAACTTTCGACTTCAGACTGAGTCGGACTGTTTCAGGGTCCATATAACAAAAACCCAACGAGAGGCACTCCGATATCGAAAGCTGAGTTGTCTGCTCCGCATTCTGAATGAAGTGGAGTCGTACTCAGGGGGTCTGTCTTCATTTGGGTGTCTCCATCCGAAGGGTGGCGCAAGTGGCTGCGATCGAAACCTGTTCAGACGAATGAACCCGTTACCGATAATATTCCCCTACAGCCGTAGTAATGGCGAGTCTCGAGGAAATCGTTTATCAGCTCCGGAAATGTTGAATCTATACCGTTTGATGGGTGGAAAATTTTACGGTAAAAGAGTCAGTCCCATTCCGTTAGCTTTGTTCGCTGTTTCGATGGATGGATCGCGAGAAGACCGGGGCTTGTTGGCAGATCGTCCGGCCAACAGATCGCGCCATACCAGACCGACACTCAGTCGAAATGGCGACTTTAAACAACGATATCCTGGATGCCTTAGGAAAGTCGTCTCCTTCTCTCGCGACTTCTGCCGCTGCGACATCGCCCCATGGGCCGACCGAGAACTCTCATCAAGCAAACGACAGACCTTTATGTCGAGACAGAACTCCGGACGTTCTCTACGGAGCGGCGAACCTACTCGGCGAGATGCTCGCCTCCAAACGGAACATTGTGAAAACGATATCTGACACGGCTTTACGTTCCTGTCACGAGTCCCCGGAGATTTTTGGCCGCAGAGACAACTGCTGAGGGAATCCGTCTTCATACGGACGCGTCCGTCATGAATGAACGCATCTACGATAATGGCTCCGACCGCCCGGTCTAGAAGTCCGTCCAAATGGTTTCTCATACTCTTGGCGTCCAGTATCCAGCTTCTGGAGCTATTCCGTATTTTTGTAACGAGAGTTTGGTCCAGAGCAACTAAAATGAAGCAATCAATATCGACAACTCGTAGAAAATGTCCATTTTTGAACCTGGAATGATCGCTGATACGTCAGCGCGACGATTCACAGTCAAACATAGTGAATAGAGTCATTAGTTTGTTCTTAGCAAATGGATCGTCGCATCGTACGTCGAACTTCAACCCTGCAGCAGGCCCGGGTCGCATTCCGACAGGGAGCGGGAGTCCAGCGTTAACGGGAGGTCGCATTCCGAGGCGCGTATCTCTCTTCCGGCATGTGCCTATTTCCTGAACACTACGCCTGACAGTGACTAGGTCGTATGGCTCCGCTAGGTCGCGTCATGCACCGATCTAGCTGTCACGCAATCAGTACACACAACCACATTTTGTCGAAGGGCACAATCAAGACTGATGAGTGGCGTGACGTTAAACAATATAATAAACGTAAATTACATAGAACGGCTTCTTCGTATGGCAGGAAACGCAGTGCTCTTGCAATCAAATCTCATCGACGAGTTCAGTTGAAAGATGGTATTGCTCGTCGTTTTGCAGTTAGACAAACAGACCTTTGGTACCGTGCGGTAGAAACACTTTAGCACGAAAATATGGTATCCACTTCGGTGCTTTAAATAGGGCTTAGGATAGAGCCAGGACCCTACTGTGAAAAAGGGTCGGCATTGTTTAACACTTCAAGTGAATGTCATAAAACTACCGATATTACGATGCTCATGAAGTTAGGGATGCATTATGCTCGATTAGTTCACAAACAATGAAAACGACAAATGTCGCTTTGACCGTAAACAAAGGGATACTTGTATTCTATGTATTATAGTGTGCAACGTTCCCCTGCAATCAGTGCAAATTGTTTCATAAAAAGAACACAGTTTGTTTTAAAAAAAAAAAAACTATGGTTCAGTTTATTTTCCTCGTTGCATTAATGTCAAATTTTTTCAAAAGCATGTAAGAAGATACAGAAGGGGTCCTGAAATTCGCCCTAAACATGTAGCCAATAGACAGGCGTTTGCCATACATTCGAACGCATCCATCCGACAATGACGTACCTAGGTAATCTTATACACGTTAGGCTCGGATCCCAAAAAAGTACGCCTGCGTCAATGGCCGTCGGCCTTAGCATCGCCCTATTTTAATCTTTGTAATACACAACCATTGTTTTGCTGTGGGTTCTGTGTTTTTTCGATTGCCTTGTCACCACTGTTCAGGACTTCTCATCCTGCGTTCATCGATAAGTCTGTGAGGAAGTAGGTGGCAGCTAAAACGAATCCTATAAAACTACCAAATCGTTCGCAATGGCGAAGGCACATAATACTATGCTAGGTTTATGGGATCGGCGCTGTGCTTCGTTGCTTGAATCCCTTGAGACCCATTCAGGGTACTACAAGCCGAAATATACGACAACCCAGCTCAAGTTTGTTGTGCGGCGCATATACAAAACAACCTAACGCGAGGCGAGTGAGACGCTCAGGGCGCATAAGCGCAACGACAGACAAGTAGGCCCCGTAGACTCAGCCAACCAAAGGACTAGAATTAATTCGATGCGACTCATTACCGTAACAAATCACACAATAAGAATAGTAGCTTGCTTGAGGCAATTAATTTATTATCATGGTAGAGAAGAGTTGGTTTTTATCTCAGAGTCGCTTTTCCAAGGTTTCTTTCATTTTTCTAAGGTCTGCGAGAAATAAATGACCGCAACAAACGGTAAAATTTCCGTTCAGCATTTGTAACGTTTTACCGAAAACATCCACTCATAATCATGAGCGTGTTGTCGCCTCTGAAGAACACTGCCCCTGTAGACGTGATCTTAGTTCGGTGAATATGACGCGCGTATGGAGTAGGTATTGTGCTTTTTTGCGCTCTTGAATACTTGTGCACAATTTCCTCTGTACAGAGCGAAACAGTTGAGGGCGGTGGGCCCCCAACTGGGGGCCATCTGTGCGCGGCTGTATTGAATAAAACGTTCGTGTACGGAAGCCCCAAATCTGCGGAATCGTTGCTTGACGACGTTTCGGTGGAGATGGCGATAGCGGAATATTATCGTGTAGAGTTTTGTGAATGAGTGCATTAATGCGCAATTGAATCAAGGTACGGTGATATGGGTGGCCTTGACAGCGTTTTCATTGCTAGTGCGAGATGAGCGCATAAAGGCCTCTGTTCAAGGTTTGGCCGAAGAAAAACTATACCAACATGAACGAAAAAGGCATTTCATATCTACCGAATGCTGAAGTTTACCCTGTATTCAGCTTATCAATAGAAGAAGTGAGTGTACGAACATGCAAACGGTCCTTTCGTCGTGGCTTATTTCTGGTGGCAACAACGAGGCCTGCCAATAGTGGGGATCCAACATACAATGACCACTTCCCGAGACAGATGTTAATCAAGTGAAGGAGTTGCCGTGCGTACCTTCTAGGCCATCAAAAGGTCGACAAGCCCGAGTAGGCAACGGAGATCGCGTGGAACGCAGTACGCCTGGAAGTGTGTAACGCGCCGCCGGAAACTTTTGAGGGGCGAGCGTAGAGAGTTCAGAATCCAGTTGCGGAATCAGGACGATTTAGGGAAAATAGAATTTTGCACTACTCAATGGCTCTTTTCCCGAACCGATGGACGATACGACGATGGAGCGGGCATGTATGGTAAACCCCGTCAACGCTGCGTGGGCATAAGCAACCGCCCACACGAATCGTAAATCATTTGAATGCAACTTAGTAACATGGTAACTAATCAATGTTGTTTATTGTTGGAGGCTGGCAATGCCCACATAATCCTACACGTAAACGCATTCTCCTCATATACTCTTGTGGCATGAAATAAAGATTCGGTTACATTTCCGTGTATACAAGATATAATGAAGGTACGGTGAGTTCACTAAAATATTCTACCTCTCATGGGATACAGACTCAACCCCCCAGAGAGATTCATATGTGTCATGAGGATGTGAAACGTATTCTAATTCTAGAAACTTACTTTTTGAGCCATTGGAGCACACGTCAGTCAGCTTGGACGGCACCATTTAACAGCATCGTTTGCAGAGAAGATCGTTACATACGAGGCTAACTTACTAATTGAGCGCTAGCACGCAGATTTATTGACCGCATTCACTAATGCATGATGGGCATTATTATAAGTTAGGATCTAGGCCGATGTGTAGCAATTCATTGGAACACCATTTTGTCGGAGTCGGATTTTGCCAAGCGGTACAGGGAAGCACAGGATCTACAGGACACTAGATCCGATTTGTCAGATCGATATTATTATGAATATACAACAAAACAGCTACGTCGGTCGACGAAATGATTTGGTGACATTCAAGACACCCACATAACATGCTAGATGCGTATGTACAACCCTGATCAGGATTCCTGCCTCTGCCCCTCAGCCATACAGCGTCTAGCCATCACCGATTTTTTCCAACATTCGGTCAGCAATTCTATTATTACGAAACGACAAGTCTGCTTTCGTAACGAGATAAAACCGTTCTTTTTCTATTCAGGCTCGGATGACCTTTCTTCTCGAGGGGAACAGATTGACTTGAAATGCATGTTGCTCCAATCGACTTTCCAGATAGAATGTCTATGCGCATGTTCAAGCAAATCCTATTAGTGCAATTGATAATAGATCAAACAAGTTACACGAGTCGAAACGAATTGGCTATGTAAGTTCCGGACAGTCTAGCCTATGCATCTCGTTCTAAGTGCGAGACTGTTAATCGGCGGCTATGGCTGTATTGTCCAAAAGAGGTGACGGCCGCGCGTTTCAAGGGAACGTTTCGAAATATTGAAATGCCATTGGAAATGATAGAACTACCAAGGATATTTCGAGCCAGAGTTAATGGGTACCGATTTTGCAAATGTGCAGCTAAAGGTACCCATTGCAGCATGATTAAATATGGATACAATAATACACCTGTCAATACCTCGTGTGTCCACTGTACTAGCAAATCAGGACATTGAAGGACGATTTCCATAGATCGATGTAAACGTATTTAGAAATCCATCGCAAAAGAAAGGTCAGACGTTGGGTATTCTTAATCACGCAGCGTGTGGGGATGCAACTGACAAGCTTATGGTCAGGCACGTGCTCCAAGGTCGGAAATAACCGATTCTGACAATGACAGTACGACTTGCATGATACGGCCATCGATGTGGAATAAGCGGAACATGACATTTCAGCTAAGTGCATGTAAAAACCTTTTAGTGGATGTGCTCTTATACGTGTTTCGTACGAATTCCAGCCCAATAGTTGAGTCTTTTGCTTGAATTTCCACAGGCGATGAGGCAAGTTCTATGTAGTTTAGAACAAACACATAAAAAGGCAAGCAATAACCAGGCTGTGTCCAGTATACCGAAGTGATCTACTACGCTCATCGTGGGAACCTTGTCGATGACTGAAATTCTCATGTTTTACAACGGCTGCGTGCAAAGTTCGTAGAAAACGTAAGCCCAGCCAAATCTACAGTCAACATCCCCATTTCGACATTTATCATTGCTTGCAATCGTGGTTTTAGCCAATTTTTCGACATAGTCGGCATCTCCGATAGCCACACTTCACGAAGATGAAGAGCATTCAAACACCCTTTTCGTCCGACCGTTTACGAAGGGGTAGGGAACAACTTTTCGAATAGTTGAGCGAACGAAGCTGCCAACACAGTGAGGACGCACATCGACCAATGACGTGTGGCGTCGTTCAGCGATTTCGCAGCGCCAACTAGCACAGATCGGACAAGACTCCACGAACAGCCGTCGTGGCTGAAGTGCTGCCGCTATTAGGTATACGCTCGTGTTTGTGTGTGGTCTCATGCGACAACGCCTTGCGCCGTAAGCACGGACTGTTCCTGCTTTCGTGTCGACTGGCGGGGCGGCCGCGACAACAAAAAAAAGATCAGCAAAAAAGTAAAGATATCATCTAGAAGTGCTTCTGTTGAAATGTCCATGCGCCAGAGTGCTTGTGGTTATTTATGTGTGTCTATGTATGTGTGTGTGTGTGTTTGTTTGTTTGTGTTGATGTGTTCAAACCGGTGCGCCGTCTCACGGAACACAAAAGGACGAAAGAGCGAGATGGATTGCTTTGAGATGAGGTTAAACGGTTTATTCTCCTCTCTCGCATAGCGGGAAGGATGCAGAGATAATAGATACAATATGATGGGTACGATGTAATACTGCCTTGAATGCGCGCGAATTGCCCCGGGCCGAGTGGCTCGAGAAAACGAAGGGGTGTGGTTTGCAAAAAAATTTGAAAGAAAGAAGGTTGAAAATGCGCGCTACATATGAAGAGAGCGGCTAGGACTCACTGATAGACCCATTGACGGCAGTAGTCGACCGGCGCTTCCTGCGTTACTGCGAAGTAGCGTTGCATTCGGCTACGAGGTTGTCAGCTATTAGCGGGCAGAGAACCTCTAAGCATTGTTGACCGTGTGGAAAGCGAAAGGAAGCCCTTGCATGTAGTGGCTCTGTGGTGCTCTGGTGGTGGGTACAATCGCCGCAAGGCATACGAAGATGCCGCTGATTATACTTCACTTTCCATATCTCTGCCTAGTGGGTAGCAATAACTGGAAGGAGCCGTTTAGTACGTTCTATTGTATTTGAATGAAAACCCTCCTCCTAGGCAGACGTAAGAGCCTGTGGTCATTGAAAACTTGGACGGTGTATTATTCAAAGATGCGTCACGCAACCCTCCCATGTGTGGGGTGATGTCACAATTCGCCATACATTGGGGGTTAACCGTAAGTCAGGCCTGTTAGCTGACTGACATGAGCTCAGCAAAGCTCTACGTAACCGTTTTATTTTAAAATGGGGTATCACTATGGCGTTATGTAGGACTACGGTTTGTTAAAAGGTGTAACTGACCTGATTATTCTGCTAACTGGGTGAATTGTTCCCTCTCTGCACATTTCTATGTATCGAGGTCGTGCGGCACATTGGATCTGCGTCGCCATTCTATTGCGTTGCGTGCATCTCCAATATCGGATCACAGCCCATCTGTCCATTGAATAGGTGCACAAATAAACCACTATATGCGACTAAAAGGCGAGTGGGTTTTAGCGTGATGGTAACATTCTCTACCAACAAGAGCCACAGCGTCTAGGAACGTTTCTCTGACGGGTAACACAGAGAAGTGTGAACCCGTAGTCCAAATAGTAACACCAATAATAATTCTGGCGATGCTCAGAAGAACATCGGGAACCGAGCGAGCTCACACGTATGCCGCTCTAGGCCGCACTTAGCGCTCATTTTCCAGACGTCCAACGGCTCAAAACGTTACTCCGGCGCAGCCACGAAGACATTACCGCCACTCCACAGCCGCCCCGCCACTCCGACCACTGACTACGCCCAGGTGCGGCTCCGCAAACCATCAATGCTGCCACACGTCAGCAGATATAAATATAAACATGTATATACAGGTGTTTCGCTCATTTCGGCGATAAAATGTCGTTATTTTTCCATGATGATTCGCTCTCCTCCACCCCGCCAGCCAGATATATGGCGCGTGCTCCTCGATTCCAGTCAAGAGCACGGCTAAGACGGCAATACGCCCCCTGTTTCCAGAAAAACGAATGCAGCCCCACGAGCAGGGAAACGGGAACCGCAAAGAGCCGAAAAGGGAAAAGCGCTGCGACGTACTTGAAGCCGCGCAGATGTGAGCAAAATAACTTCGCTGCCGAATCGTGAACGACGAATAGAAGCTATGAAAAGAAATAGTAACCCGTCAGCGGCTCGCGTATGACAATGCCGGCAGGGACGATGCATCTCATGGGTTGCAAGCCTGCTTACTGTCAAAGTCCGGCCGTCGGGATCAGGAACCGGCCGGGGAAGATGGGGCGCGAATAAATTTTATGATGAAAGGGGAGGATAACTTGGATCGAATAAGTGATACTATATCGCTGAAGAAACATTTCGAAATTGAAGAGATTGGATCGGGTGGTGATGTCGAAGCGGAGGCAAAAACTTAAATAAATGCCCGACTTGGGTCGCTTGTCCCATGGAACAACGCATTAAACTATGTTATTCGTACATCGAAATATCGATCAGAATACATCAGGTGCAAACTAATGGATCCTGAGAATTTTAGCCGTCTGGTTTCGCCACTCTTGTGTTCGTCCCGTCACAGGGGGATAAATTCCGTTCGTCCTTTATTTTGTAGACACTTAAGGTTAAAGATGTTGCATGCCGAAGTCCGGCCTAATCTGGCGCTTTGTCGAAGCCCACTGATAACACAGGTGTGTTTTTATATCGGCTTGTTGCTTAGGTTTCCGGGGTGACACACATTATTGCACATCTGTTGGACGCTCGCGAAACGAACCAGCTGTTAGCTATGGAGTTTGTAGTTAAGCTGACACAAAAAACAAAGGTAAGGAATACAAAGGCAGCAATTATGTGTCCGGTTATGGCATAACACAAATTGAGCATTTTTTATTAAAACGCATGTTTTATCGGCGATTATTCAGCTCCAGAGTTCATATTAAAAATAGCTCGTGTGACCCGTCTACGCATGTGCTTCTCGGTATATCCAGTTCTAGATGTTGTCCTTTTTCACTGGCGTTCTCGTGCAGGCGGGTTCATACAATACGAACAGACACACACGCACAAATTAGAAATTCAAGCAGGTACTTGCGACTCGCGAATGTGTGTTAACGAACGCTGGCTACCAATATATATATATATATATATATATATATATA